>KQ435898.1:860426-875331 GCA_001276565.1 Melipona quadrifasciata
CCGTCGTTTGTTTCAGTAAAGGAGTGAAACTATCACGGAGCGAGATCTCTTTGCACTTATCTTTTCAATTTCATCTCATCTAATCTAAATCTAACGGGGAAATCTTTGTTCTTTGTAGTAAAGATCAGCAATCTGTGATGAATGCATCGACCATTAGCTGTAATATATTTTTCCAATGACTGTTTATTCGCAAAATTTTAAAACGAATAACCAGTCTCTTAGCCAAAGTTCTTTTACTGTCCGAATTGTTAATTTGAAGTTCGTTATTAACATGAAAATTTACAAATCAGCTATTTCGTCCACACTGCTGCTTCTATCGTTAACCTGAATAAATCATGATTTTTATTTCCAATTTCCAAAAATAATCGTTCAATTCCAAACTTTGTCAAGCGAAGTAATCAAGATGATTTCGATTAGTACGATACTTAATTATTACGAAACTTAACCTAACCTAACCTAAAAAAGTATCGCATCATCTCAACAAAGTACAGTCTCTCTAGTCGCCCGTTATCGACGTCAGTTTCATAAATAGGACTATAGGGGGCCACGCCTCTTTGCTGATGTTTCCGTAAGGCTTCGACACCTCACGTTCCCCGAAGCATCAAGTATAGCGCTTTTACTCTTTAACTCGCGTTTTTTTTACGAGAACCCGCGACGTAATGGGCTTTGTAGCTTGTCTTTTTCTCAGCCTCACGGAAGCGCGATACATCGTCGTGTCAGAAAATTGTCGATTCTTTCCATTTTCTTCTTTTTGTCATCCACCAGCTGAATGGAATTTACCTCTCTTCTTTTTCTTCCCCTTTTATCTTTCCTCCTCCTCCTCCTCCGACACTTTTTTCCATTCTATCTCGTGTCTCGAAAGTATCCCGAAGTTCTTGATCGAAGATAACGTGCCCTTTAAATGCGACGAAGAAGGTTGGCCAAAAGGATGCATGTTGCGAGCTCGATCGTTTGCCATTATCTAATCATTTTCTTTCTTCTCTCTTCTTCACGTGAATACAAAACGGACGTGTTTGAAACGAAGTTAATACGCGAAGAAGTCACTTCTCTTTATAGAGAAAGGACCGTGACTGAAAAAATCAAGTAAACTTCTGTACTTCTGTAGTTCCCCAATAGAACTACAATTTCTTCAATTTTTCGTTTGAGACGCCCGATCGAAAGCCTCGGGGCATTTTTCGTTTTTCGTATTCAGCGTTCATCATTCAGTGACACTTTTTATCGAGTACTTCCTTGTTGCGTAAAGGCACAACAGATTCTTCGTTTCACAAAGTGTCATTCCAAAATGTTTGAACACTCACGCGTTCTTTCATCGAGATTCTCATCGTTTTTCCTTAAAACCGTGTCTGTTCGGGCGCAAATGAGAAACGCACGTCCGACAAATCAGCTTTGACGAGTGGCTCGCTCGCGGAGGCAAATATTTGACGCGTGCTCAACTAATAGCGCACCTGCGAATACTTACGAGTTGTAACGCGCCGCGCCAATATTGTCCGCTCAAACAGCAAAATATTCTGCAACATTTATCCATGGGCGTGTAGCACGCGCGCCGACGGTTGGCACTGTTCGCTACCATCATATTTATGACGGCGATTTGCTCGAAAATTCGCGGCTCAGTGTGTTTGACCAGGGCCGGTAATAATGCACGATAAGCTAATACCGCGTCGGCAAATAATAAAATATCAGGAACCGACTGATTTGCATAATGCGGTTTCGTCCGCGATCGCGATTTCCATCGACCTCGCGTCCATCGATTGTTGATGAAACGTCAACGATAGTTTCTTCAATCGTTCTCAAGTTCCAAATATTTTGCACATTGCATTTTTTTTAGAGACGGTTCGTGGTTTCTTCTTGCAACATCGTTTACGTTTTGAATCAATTTCTTTAAATTGACAATTTTAATACCCTCTCTCTCAACCGACTGATACTTTTTTTGTTGTTTTGACGCTAGAAGCAGAGTCAAAGTGGTCCACTTGTAATTTTTCTGAACTTATAAATTTATTTACAATTTTAGATATTCGAACGTACACAGACGAAAGTCCGTTCCATTTTATTTCTTTCAGTTCCAGAGTTGAAAAGTCGCTAATACCGAACTGCCAACACCGAGTTCCGCGGAGTTTCTCGGTCGTTGATACGATTTTCATACGTCGTTCGGAAAACAAGTGGCTTTTTATCAAGCGCCGCGTCTGACACGCGCTGACAGACGCGGGTGCACACGGCGTCCCCCTTCCTTCTGCGTCCGTGTTTCAAAACTCATCTCTTTGTCTAGCTGAGATTTATGGATCGCCGCGGCACTGTTCCAGAGATCGAGCCAGCGGCGAAAGTATTAAATGTCGGAGTTGCGAAATGATTCGATGAAATCTCAATTCGCGGCGAGATATCTCTCTCTCTCTCTCAGTATTGCTCTTTCATTTCCTGATGTTTCGTACCGACGAGACGTTGCTGAATATCGTCGAACGAGAAACTGCAAGCGAAATCTCAACGAGCGGCCAATTTATTCTTCGAGAACACAGAAGTAAGAATATCGGCGAATCAAAGTGTAGTTTTTGAATTTGAAACCCTTGGAAATTTGATCAGGCTACGTGGAAGAAGGGCGGAGATGATTGGAATTTTATTATTGGAAGCATTTTGTGCAACTTTAGCGCTTCTTACCAAGTGTAATTTATTTATTTTTGTATCTGACGAAATAAGAGCTGCGTGAAACCTTCAGTGGAAAAAAAGTGAAACAAGCTGTTGTTTCGTAAATATTCTTCGAATTGCAAAATATGCGTTACGATATAACGTGTAATGAAAACGGCATACAAGGGAGAAAATGTCACTGATGCGATAAATATTAGACGTGACGACAGAAATCTATAAAATGCAAAAACATATATAAGATAATAATGGGCAATAGCGATGAAAGAATGTTATCAACAGAGATTGCAAAATGTGGAATTTTTCTCAAGGAATTGAATCGTAAAATTTAAGATGTCTGACTGTATATTTTCTTTCTACTCGAAAACTCTGTAATATACGTACAATAGTACCGCTCTTTCCAGAAGATCACAATGTACCAATATGTCTGATCATACGCACCTTACTCTACTGCCACTCTTCTGAGCTACCGAAACATTGACGTAACAATTTCTAATGTTAACCAACTTCGAGTTACAACTATACACGTTCCATAAACTCATTATCGAAACGTTTTTCAAAATAACCCGCTCCATCCAAGTAATTACTGAAATGACCAGCAACGTTTCCGTCGTCATTTTAAATTCTACAACGGCTCGTAACGACGTTGGCTTTCATTCGATCGGACTTTGAAATTAATTGTGCGTCGAAAGTAACGCGCACGACAGCCGGAGAGTGTGTGCAGTTTAAAAAAGAGCGGGATGGGGGGGGGGAAAGGGGGTCGAGGGAACGACAAAATCGCCTTGTTCCTTCGTCGATCAAAATCGATCAAAATCAACGACGACGGCGTGCCGATGGTGCGATATTCGCGCGTGGCGTTTCATCGAAACTTGATAAATTGCCAGTCGTTAGCCGCGGCCAGATCGTTATCCCGACCGGATATTATATGGAGCGAGACTCTGGTGAAAATCGAGTACACGGGGCTCGCCCGACCGAAGTGGTATTTATAACCTTCCGCCTTCCGGGCTACTTTTCTGTATGTACGTTTGCATCGAGCACTGGATATTGGAAATCCGGTTTTCAGCCCCGGTCTTTGGCTCCGGCCTCGCTTTCTCGTCTAAACGCGCGATTAGAAACTCGTTAGCCGAGGGATCGTTCTGAAATAGGTCTTCAGCGATCCGAACCGCTACTCCTGCGCGCGTTCGTGTGCATTTAGACGAGAACTTTCGGCTGGATTTCATAACAAGGTTGGCTCTGTAATTAAAGTTTCCTCGTGGCGTTTGAGCCAACGATTTTGGGACGTTTTCGTTTGTTGCTTTTAAATTGTTGATTTAATGATTGACGATCATTAGGACAGTTTGTTAATAGTTGTTGCAGCGTTAAGACACCTTTATTCAACGCACACAGACGAAAGAAAGTTTGAAACAGCAGTGGCGTGGAATGAGAGAGATAATTCTAAAAATTGAAATTACAATTAGACGACTGTCGTTCTCCACGGTGATAACGTTAATTCATCTTTTATATGTAACAATTTCCTTATTTATAAATCTATCTAAATTTATTTATAAATCATTTATTCGAGGCAATATATCGTGCAATTTTGCTTTCATTGATTATTAACTATATAATTGTAGAGGTCTTCGGTTATGAAACGAGCGTTAAACGATAAATTGAATAAAAAAGCCGAACCTTCTTTAAACTTTAATATAACTTTCGGTCGCGAATTATATCTGTATCTCAACAAACAAAATGATATTAAAGTTTATTCGACCGTATCGAGGAAACGAAACGCTGGCTCGTTCATGGTTCGCGATTCACCGTCCGATGCTTCCATCCAGTAACCTACTTCGAGTTCCGTTTTATAACTTCGTTCGAGTCCTACTCGAACCGATGCGCCATCGAAACGTGATTCGGCAGATGAAAATTAATCAATCGCGGGAAAAAGAAATTCAGAGAATCAACGAGAAGGGTTCGAGAGAAATATTTACGTTCAATTCGCCTTACGTCTGATAACGGTTAATATTTGATTAAATAACAATGGCACGTCGAACGAATAACGTTATTGTCTTGAAATAACCACGTTACTGTAATAAATTCCGGAGAATACGAACGGAGTTATTTCGCGTAACGGAGAAATTTCAAAGCAATTCAATTGTCAGTACATACACTAATAAATCTCGTAGACCGATCATTGCATAATACATTGGTAAAATTTATTGCACGTATCGGTCAAATTTTTCTCGACGTTTGCATTCTTCCAAAAACAATATCTGATCGTCTCGTTTGGCTCGTTTGGATGCCAAGTTTCTTATCTATCATTTAAAAGACAATTTTACACGCGATTCATTTTCCTCAAGGTACACTTTTATTTTGATGAATACTCACACGTATGTATATTCATACGTATAACGCTAATAAAAAAGTTACATTGTCGATGAACGTATTTTAAATGCGAATGCTAGATGCTATTCACTATTCATAAATCTGACTTTTGGAAAATAAAGTTGATCGATTATTGAGCGAATTATACGTAGTCTAGATTAACAATTTTCATTCTTATTCCACTTCATTGCACAATTTCACGTCCTTCGATCTCTTAGAAATCACGAGAATTTCACGAGATCTGATTCGTACTTGCTATTTACATCAGTTGTCCAAAGTAAGTTACATCGGAATATTAAATCTGATTAAAGTAACCTTCAGAATTGTAAAGTCAAAATCTGAACTAACTCCTTGCTCCACGCTCTCTTCACCAACTCGCAATCCTTGCCCAACACACAACGCATTCCCACTAAACGAAAACCAACGAACCAAAGCAAAATTAAATCCACGAGTCGCTTGATCAATCGATATGGTCGTTGCAACGCGCGTAACGAAAAGCTACGAAGGAAGACGCGACTGTTACGTGCCCGTTCGCCGGTCGGCCCCCGATATTCGCGTTCTCCATCAAAGGATGCGCACTCGTTGGTCTAATTAGAGGATTAAATCCGGTGCTGCGAACGGCCGGCAATTGGCGCTGCCCGAGAATTCACGCTGTCCCCGTGATTTTTGATTACGCACCGGCGCCACGCGATAACGTTCCGGCACCGCGGGACCGCGCGTTCGACCGGGGGGTTCGCGGGTGAAATCGTTCGAAAGAATTTATTTCGCGCGGCCGGCCGCGCGTTCCGCGTTCATTCCAGCTATCGTGGCATCGCGATAATCGTGCCCCCTCTCATCCCCTCCTCCCTGTAGTAACAATCGCCACACCGCCATTCCTGCCCCCCCCCCGCCGTAACGACATTTTCGGTTATTCGTTGAATTCCCAGCATCGCCAGCTGCACACCCGCTCGCTATCTCATCTTCCTCCGTGGTCCGCGCGGGTCCGCGAACGCGCGCCGTGAATACCAACCTGGAAACCAGTTAACCCAAAAACTTTTGTCCCCCGAGTTTTATTCTCAGACACGATTGTTAACATCTTTGGCACGTTTGCACGATATATTTTTGGGTACGTTTGTGTTTGGATATGCCGCGTGTAACTACTGTGCAAGTACGTACGTGCAAGTCGCCGAATAGACCAAGTTTATGATTTACAGGGTCAGCGGAAGTTATTTTCGAGAGTCCATCTGCGTGACGTGCGTGGATGGCTTAGTTTCGTTTTCCAATAACCTCCAGTAGTCTTGCTTTGTCGTAAACTTCACTCCATCTCGAGTATGTTACGACGGTAGAGTTCTTAACATTGCGCAGCATCATCGGGGAAAATCCTGTGGATCAAGAGAACTCACATCCTTGCGTGACTTGCCTCTCTTTCTCAAGTGGAGAGAGCAAAGGAGTACATTTTGGTATCGTATAATAATTTAGAAATGCACTCGGAAAGAACAGAGTTCTAGGATTAGCTTCCGAGCACAGTCGATCAGAGTCAGTCACAGTCTTGCAGTCAGCCTAAGAGTCGAAGACTCTAGAAGAATCAGAAAGATGATCAATCCCTCGAGTATCATAGAATCGTTCAATCACTCAGATCGATCATTTCGTGCAGAGCATACACTCACGCACGTACTGGTCAATAAACAATTTCGTTCAGAAATCGAAATCCATTTGGTTTTCTATCTGATCCTAAGCCTTCGAACGTTGCAGGCTTAATTGTTGTTTGGAACTAATCCTGAATATGAAGAAAACGAATTGGTCGATCAGAATTTTATACACGTGCAAGTGTAATATATGAGGAACTAGCGCGAGACACATGTGGATAGATACATATACAGGGTGTTTCATAATTCGTGGTACAAATTGGGCCAGTTAGAGTCTGTGGCTCAAAATAAGACGGAATTGTGTGGGCTTCGTTTTCGAGAAAATTAAATTCAAATATCACTCGAGTACACGCGTTCTTGACAAAAAATCGATGTCACGGATTTCACTTGCACCTTTTACACACAGTGAACTAGCATCTTTATTAGAGGATGTTCCGTTATCTGTAGTAAGAAATCTTATTTTTCAACCTATTTTTACCTGACCCAATTTGTACCATGAATTATGAAACACCCTGTATATCTAGTAGAGAATTAATAAACGGTGATTCTGAAACGAGAAATGATTAAGAAAACTACGTGATACATGATACAAAGATTCGATCATGCACCCAATGATACATATCGAAATCAATTTTTTTTATCTCATATTAAATGACCTCAACATAAATAAACGAAGACCTAAAACATAAATGGAGCAAAGAGAAATGTAGCAACAAGAAGAAGAATTCATCAAGTGGAACCTTTTTCTAGAATCTAAACTTCAACGACACTCGCCGTCAAGTCGTCAGAAACTCGTAGAAAATAATCATCGAAATATCTGTCATTCATCTCGAACTCCGACATCGGCGAAGATTACGTGTTTTCCAGCGTCAGCGTCGAAAACAATGCGCCAAATGAGAAAGAAAAAAAAAAAAAAAATAAAAAGAACCTGGGTGTACGAGAAGTCAGTCTACCGGGCGCGTCTAATTTCGCCGCGATGGTTCGTCTCCAGTTTCGGGTATTGTCATCAGCCACGAGGCTCTCGCGACGGCATCGGGAGAGCAACGCGCGCGAATTGGTTCCGCCGCTTCATTTTTCACGCCGGCCTGAGTCCGTGAGAATAAACCGCCGCCGCGTAGTCCGGCCGAATGTCACTCACAATGCGTCTCTCAGCCATCACAATGCCCGACATTTTGGCAAGTCACCCGTTTCAATCAACGGGCTTCCGCGTTGTCGATCGTTGAAACTTCCATTTGCATGCGTCTTGGTGGAACTTGGTGGAAGAGGAAAGATAATGAAAAAAGTCACGGAGAAGTGGCTAGCCATGGGTTCAATCAACAATGTTCGAACTTCGAATTCCGTGCAATGTCTCAATTTCTAAGGCAGAATTAAATGGAACTTGCAATTAAAGTCTGACCATACAGAGTATATTCTACTGCGAACCTAGAGTTACAGATACAGACCACATCAAATTCTCTGTTTCACAAAATTCTCCAATTTCGCGAAAATTTCTCACAGAGCAATACCGTTCACAAGCGAATCACTCTCTCCTTAATGACATTAACAGCGATGATAACACAATTCGTTCCAAACACAGGAAGCTGCAACGAGCACGTAAAAGAACTTATTGTGAGCGAAGGAAGAGATCTTGGGGATAGAGCTAGCTAAAGTCGACGAAAAGGAGAATCGAAAGGACAGTGTCCAAGGGGCAAAGAAGAAAAGAGAGAATGAGAGAGAGAGAGAGAGAGAGAGAGAGAGAGAGAGAGAAAGAAATGTTTATCGAGCGTTAGCCGCGTCGTATCCGGCCATACTTTTCACTGGATTATCAGGTGCGCCGGAATCGGAGGTTGCTCGATTCGTTTCCGTGCCTTTGGTTCGTCGTTAACCAACGGAAATAATTACCCTGCCTGTAATCGACGGCCGCCGCCTGATCATCTTTGGCTCCTTCCTAGTCGGACGAACAACTCTCCCTCCCCCTCTCTGTTTTTCTTGAGTTATTTTCCTTTTTTCTCTCTCTCTCTTTCCGCGGCAGGATAAGATCGAGCTTTCAGAGATGGAAATAATACGACTCCGTTGAAATCGTATAGCAACGAAGGCGGAATTGTTTCCGTGACCAGGGTCTGCTCCACCCAGCCTGATTCTTGGCAAGCATTGTTGATGAGGATGAACGATGAAATGGCTCGCCGCGGTCTGCCGGTCTGCCCGTAGTATGGAGCCGTGTGGTTGATGAATTGGCGCTGTGCAAACCGCCCTCTGCCCACCCCTATTCTTCGGCCCTTCCACCACCTCTTCTTCGTCCTGAAGCTTGATCCTCTCCCCCTCCTCTCTCTCTCTCTCGCGCTCTTTCCGCGTTTTCTTTTTCTTTGGCCAAGCTTGCTTCCTCGCGTCGCCATCTTCTCTCTTTTCAACCCCTTTCACGTCGCTATTATATCTATTCTTTCTTCTATTATAATCCCTCCGGAAAATGTCTGTGGTTACGTCCCAACCTCCCCCTCTGCGTTCCCCGTTTCACGGTTGCTCCTTTTATAATTGTTTTCGACGGGTATCTTTCGTTTCTTTTTTCGCCGATCCCCTTTGCACGTAGTCTCGCCTCGTTGAACTTTACACTTTCTCGCAGGAAGGTCGTCGCTCAGACAGAACCGATGTTTGCCGCGCTGTTTCTTTCTCTTTGGTTTCGTTTGACGCGAAGAAAGGGATACGCGACAAGTTGATTTTTGGCGGCGATGGTTTTGTTTCGACAGGAAATATAAACACTGATGATCGAAAGATTGGTAGATCGATGAAGTGTTGTGGAAATTAAATCAACGATCTTTCACTTATCCTCGACGAAGCGATGGAAGATGAAACGAAAGTTTGTCAATTGACTCGTTAATACCAGAATATTTCCACGTGAGTTCAGAAGCAAGAACTATCGAATAAATTCTCCCAGACATAAATACTCTTCACACACGTTTCGCGAAACCTTCTGCAAACCTTCGTTCATGCAACGAATTCGAAAATTGAAATTCGGCAACACTTTGCTCTCTTTCTCTCTCTGCTCTCGTACATAAGCGAGCACTCGGTGGTATTCCTTTCGCGACCTTCTGCGCGAACTTTCGCCGTGCCGTCAGTGAAACAGTCTCCTTAAATGAAATATCCGCGTTTCCGCTCATTCGAATGGAATTTATATTATGAAATTTGCACGGAAGAGAGAGAGAGAGGGGCAAATTGATCCTTTTGGTTCATGGAAATTGAATGCCGCCACTCTGCCGGCTGTGAAGGGGCGTCGTGAGAGCTTCCCACGCGTCGCCATAGTCATTCGATTGTGTCGCGTGCTTTCCATACATCTCGTTTCTCGCGACGTTTACGATCATAGCCTCTTTTGCGGCACGCTCTAGAGGACATCGCGCGCGATACGGTTACCCCTTGGCCGAAAACCAGCCAACGGGAGGGATTCAATGGCGTTTAATAATCGCTAACGTCGCCATTCCGGTTTCAGAAGTAACCCGGTGGATGACTGGGAAATTTTGGCAGTACATAAACGGTCCCCTGCCCGAATTAGTCCGACCAATGTGTATTCGGCTTTTGTGGACGCGCTTTTGTTATTTTTATGGTCGTCACACTTGAATCAAGCGTTATTTTCCTTTGTCCGCGAGGTTCCGCGAGTTTTCATCGATTTCTCTGTCTTTCTCCACCGTTACCACTGTCGATGTTACGTTTTCGTTGCCCAAAAGTATCGATTTTTCCTTCTCTCTCTCTCTCTCTCTCTATTAATAACGAAATTCAAAATTTCGTTACGGAACGTTCTTTTGTGAAAAGAATTTTCGTGGAAGCTTTCGTCTTTGGTTCCTTGTTATTTTGCGACGCCCCTTTGCATGATATTTCGTAAATGTTTTATAAACGATATAAAACGTAGCGGAAATTGCTTTTGTGATTGGAGATTGCTCCATAGAAATAAGCTTAGTTCGGAATTTCGTTGCTTTTTGACCGAGTTTCTGACCGTGCAATTCAATTTAGTCGAAAAGTTTCTTTATTTCGCGTGGTCCTGTGATTGAATCCCATAGAAACATCTTTGCTCGAACGGAATGCTAATTTAGTAGCACAGCTACTTGTACAATGGCGCGGCATGATTATTATACAAGTTGTTAGCAGTGTGATTTAGTAAAGTCATATTTAAAAATTCAACGTCTATATTTATCACTCTGTTACTGCGAAACAATATAAAATTACGTTTATCATTTCTTTTCGACTTGTATTTTTTGATTCAATGATTTTTTTCTGAATCTAATCACTTTTCAACATTTCCTTTCTTTTAAATATATTAATTGTAATAAAGTTAATAAACTTTCTCATATATACATACATCTTTCGCACTATTGTAACATTTTCAATCGAATACTGAACAGATACTGAGACAAGGGATCAATATCGTGTTCTTTTCATCATTCATGCCTTTCCGTCAAAATTATTCACCTCCGTCGCGATCCTTTTGACCGACGACTTCAACAATTTCACGTGTATGGCGCGTCACGAGGCCTCGCAGCGTAGAAAGAAACTTGTTCAATCTCCCTTTGGGCGGTTTCTCATTAAAACTTGCCCATTCACCGATGAAAAATGAAATTTTCTCAAGGTAATCCAAGCAAACGCGCACCCGAGAAAATCGCCGATAAATTACGCTTTAATCAAACCTGCCGGTGCCTTGGAAGTTCGCACAACAGGTGAATGCCGATCAGTCTCGAATAGCATTATACATCTGATTAAACAGAGTTGCGGAAAATCGATATATCGTTTCAGCGCGATTATCCGCCAACGACAATGTTTCTTCCACCGAATCGCCATCTAACGCGAACGATATTTCCACGCCGCAAAAATTTCACCTCTCTCTCTCTCTCTCTTTGTTCTCTCACGGCGCTTTAATTAACTTTCCGGAATCCAGAGTGCACAACACGCGCGTGCTTATAAATATACGAGAACGCGCGGCGAGCCACGCGATTTCTGGAAAATTTTCACGTCCAGTTGGCGCGCGCGATATCCCACTGCCTCCCGGCATTTTCGTTTCGCGCCGATGAACTTTCGGGGGATTTGTCACGGCGAGGATGTCCGAGCGGGCAAGATTCGCACGGCGCGGCACCACCGTCGGAAATCTCGCGAAACTCGCCAGACGGCTCGACGCGAATATTTGGAAAATATATTTCTCGGGCGGAAACGGCAACGTTTGAAAATATTATCTTTTTCGGCTCGGGGCGGCGCGCAGAAATTGTACCCGACCTGGCTGCGATCGAATGGAAGCGGCCGACGCGTTCCGAGGGTGGCGAGAGAGCCTGAAAATTTCACGCCGGTTGTATTTTTATTCTCCTCTTTTTTGTTTGCTGGTACATTCTATTTTTCTTTCCTCTGGAAAATACGCGACACCGCGGCTATTTTTCCCGCAACGGAGTTTTCGCAAATTCGCAGCGTCCCGCGACTCGCGCGCTCGACGATTAATCCGTTCGTGGCTTTCCAGGCTTTTCTCGATACCCTCGCGAACGCCGATATCTCATCCGCGTAGGAAAACGCGAGAAGAAAGAACGAGAAGGTCTCATTAATATTAAATCGTGAATAGATTCGGCGGAAGGGAAGGGACTTTTACTCCCTGTCCTAATAGATTAATCTCTTTCCACGAATTTCCGAATGTTCTTGCTCGTGAATATTTTCAGGCGCGTATTTACGGCTGTGTTCGTTATTGAAGCGGAAGTCGGAACAAGAGCGCGAGATTTGAATCCCCTTTTACGAATCTTTCAACATCTCCTCGTGAATAATTTAATCGGCGGAATATTAATAGCTTTCGAGAATCGGTTAATCGCATCGATTGTTGGATATTTCTGTAACAGCAAACGTGACGGCCCGCGTAAATGACAGTTTTCCGAGAAATTTTAGACACGTTTATATATATAGATTCTTCTCGATCTATTTGCAAACCGAGTATTATTTCCTGTCAACATTGGAACTGTGAAAGGTAACTCGAGGGATTCTAATGTTTCTTCATCGTCTTCCACCTAGATTCTGTTATTTTAGGAAGCTTTGCGAGTTTGAAATATTTACGATACTGTGACACCGTTGCTTTTTCCTCAACACGATCGAACTTGGTTCTTACTCCTTAGTTTCGAATCGAAAGAACTGTTTCAACTGCTAAATCCTTCCTGCGATAGTCGACGGTTCTTCAGATTTCCGGGCCAACAATTATATACGCCACGCAGATACGTCGAAATTCAAATATCAATGTAACAACGACGACGACCGGCAGCAAATACAAATCGTTTAACGCGAACAAAATTCCTTCCTCCGTTCGGTTTTTACGATTTTAACAACGACGTATCGCACGCGTACGCATTATCGCGCGCAAACATTAACATTCGCGTTTGATATTCCGATTCGTTGACAATCCAATTTATACGGCGGGCGCATTATGGAATTCGCGTATGGCCGACGCGTATTCGCCGGACAATACGGTTTTCGAAAATACGATCGAAAAGTTGAATATCGCCGCGTTATCAGACGCGGGAACTGTCAAACGCATCGAATCACGTTTTTCGATCGCGGCACGATCCGATGACGTTCAGTTTATTTAACCGGGGGAAATAACAGCGCAATTGCAGATTGAAAATGAAAACGCCCTTGCGAAACGCCGGGCAGCTTCGTTTTTCTGGCGCGCGCGTTTATTATTCGATGACTGTGCGCGCAGAATTGGCAGAAATCGCCGACCCTATTGAAAAAAATTTATTTCGTTCGCGACGAAAATATAATACAATCTCGTAACCCCCGACGGCGTGTTTCTCCCTTTGATCGGTGTGCATTATCTCTCGTCAAACGGATCCGGCCATTAACGATCGAACGCGTATTTTTATTTCGCGTTTCGACAACGTACACTTGCCACCATGGGAATTCTATTTAGCCGAATCTCGTTTCTCCGGCAGGAAATTTTTCGACCAACTGAATTTCTACTTGCTTCGAGTTTGAACATTTACCGCGCGAGTGAAAAGTCGCAAACGAGTGGAAAGAATTTTCTCACCTTCCGACATTAATTGTTTGTTTCTTGGATCTTACAATTATTAATTGTATTATGTTGTATTATTTTTTTATGCAATTCTAACGTTGTATAATTTTAACGTTGTAAAAATTGATAGGAATAAAGTCACTCATCGAGGAATTTCGTATTCTCGTCTATGCATTTGAAGAGTTTCTTTGGACAGACTCTAACGTTGTTACAGCCTTAAAGTTATCGAACTCGTCTTTAGTGTCACAAAATATTACACAAATACACTCTCAGAACGTATTTGCCCCGAAAAGAAAGAAACAGTCAATCTAATGACGTCGAAAAATAACTTGCTGAAATTTGAGCAAAACAAGTAAAATAATCCTTACAAGGCAGACAAAAACACTTGCACAAAGATAAATTTCCCAAATTGTACCGAGTGTGTAGCGCTCAAAAAACGTGCAACAACTGCCATGACACATTTCGAGACTCCCGCAGAAACGAGTATCGCGATGCCTCGCGCACACGACAATAAAATATTCCAAATTGCAACGTTCGCGAACGCTGCTTTGTTTCGTATATACGTTGCCTGCCGCAAGTAGCGCACAATTTGTCCCCGTAAGGAAGACGCATGGCGACGTTGTTAAAAGACGTGCCACCAGGGTACAACGGTTATTTTCGTCGTACAAAATGGTGAACGACCATTAGCAAAGCAGTGTCAATAAAACGGGCGACGTGGCGTTATACGTTCCGATTTACCGGCCGCGACCGGTCGATCGATAAAGACTAACGCGGCGCGATACGATTTATCGGCGGGACGTGTTTCTTCGTGTCGGCCCGCGAAACGAAATTTCCAGCTGCCTTCGTATAATATCGCTCGAAGACCTGAGGCACGTATGTCGAATAAATCTGCGCGTTTGATACGTTGGAAGAGCGCTTGATACTCGTTCGACGTTGCAAAGTTCATGAGTTCCGCGTGAACGGGAGAGACCTTGCGAGAGAGGTTATTGTTTAGCCAAGAAATGAAACCTCTGAAATAATTATTAGAGAATCTCCGGGACTAGCTGCATTGCGTTTTATCAGTTTCGCTTCGAGTGATTCCGTGAGTTTCGTGTTATTGAACCAGTTACGTTTTCCACCGGAGACTCGTTAGAACGGATCCTTCGCTGGGCATCGAATTTAATTAGAAAGTGGACGTAGCGAACGTTTCTTCCACGAAATATCCCTTGTAATAGCAGATTGGTCCTTTGACTTCTATTCAATCGTCGAATGGTTTGGATTTTACCAATTTGCAAGTATCAGTGTCAAACCTGATGTT
>KQ435898.1:915541-948982 GCA_001276565.1 Melipona quadrifasciata
CTCCCTCTTCCTTTCTCCTCGCCCCTTTCCTTGTTTCCCCGTTGAAAGTAACAATATAACTTCCGCAAGACAAGTGACGGGTGTGCCTTGAAAGTGAAATAAGGAAAAATAAGGAGATTTTTTTTCCTCCCTCCGCCGTTTTCGTCCTCTTGTTTTTCTTTCCGTTCTTGGCCCGCTTCCGGCGCGGAATAAGACGGGCAGAGGCGACACGTCCCTCTCTCCCGTGGCTGACACAGCGCACTTCGTCCAGAAGTTCCGCTCGGAATTTTAAAACCGACGCAAGCAGTTAGGTCAACCTGGCCGACTCTTGGAAAAAATTGAAAATCTTTTAACGCGCGTTTATTGTCTCTCCCTTCTCCCTCCCGCCGATGGGGGACGCGTCGTGAAACTCTCGCCCGTCTAGACCGTGCATCGCACGTTGTACAAACTTTGCACTTGAATTGGGGAATCAGCTCGGGAAAATAAGTCCAGGGGAATTTTGGAATAAATTCAAGAATGCGTTCGTGGAGCTCGCGGTAACGATGGACTCGAGTGTTTGTCCAATATTGTGAACCGGACTTTTAATTTTCGTCCAACAATTGCAGTTTCTGTTCGACTTGTATCGAATCGATGTTATTGAAATTTTTCTATGCAACGTTGGAAATATAACGAAACGATTGCACTTAAATTTTACAGTGCAATAATGTTAATACGCAGCATGATCATCGATCTTTAAAGCTTAATGAGATTGCAATGGCCTGTTGGCCAATGGTCTGTTTAAAGGTTAATGAATACCAGTATTTAATAATTCAGCGCAATAAAACAATGAAAACGCTATTTTATCGTGCTGATAAAGATTCTACGTCATGTCACGTTGAAATTTCTACCGACTAACCAATTTACATACATATCTTGTCGGTAATTTTGTGAAACGTTTCTGAAATGAAAAAAAAAACAACAACAACGTCCCTGGTCTGTCGTCTTAACTCCGTCTTCTCATTCACGGGTACGGCTGAATATTAAACAATACGTGTACACAAGGTGCGCGATATTCCCTACAACCAGAATCCAAACTTAACACAATACGTGTAAGAACTTCGCTCGTGACCAAACAAAGTTATTTTACCAGCTGCGTCTCTCTCTCTCGAATTACTGCCGCCACTGGCACGTCTCTCAAACACTCGAGAATCAGCAACAAGCGAGCAAACGGGCAGCAACGGCGAACAATTCGAAGCATATTCACGCCGACTGACCTTTTCTCGAAAATTACACCGAATCTATCCTGGCTAAGGCTTAGCATTGTTCCCACGTTTCCCCATTGTCCCGCAATTGATCCGTCCGAATGGAACAGCCACGGCGTAAGAGGAGGAACGAAGAAAGAGAAAAAGACCGATAGGTCGAGCTTATCGTCCAAGATGAGCCTCGGATGAAGGATCTCTCTGGCCGTATCTCCTAGAATACTTTGTTATATCTGGCTTGAAAATGTATTTAAATTTTCTGAATGATACTGTCCACTCAGATGTTTCAGTGACACATAAGCAAGGGGTAGTAAAGAGTTGATGATGGGATCAAGTTCAATATGTATACTTGAGGAACCAAGTTCAATTTAGTACAAAAAGTTTCATTATTGCTATTCGTTGAAGACATAACCCGCAAGTTTTTGATTAGTTTCTACATTTTGCTTTTCTCAGCACTTGAAAAAACTTTAAATATTGTTTATATAATACTTATATAAGTATCAATTATACTTATCAAAGTAAGTCTTAGGAAAAAGTTCAATAATTTTACCAGTGTGTTTGATAGGTCATTCTGAATAGAAGAGACCATATACACCATGAGTTTTGATTCACTAGTTTTTTATTTATTTTACATTTGTATAATTAGAATAAAAAAAATAATTGTTTCATTTTTCATATATTTTATGTCTTTTTTTACTCGTATAGGAGGTTCCTTTGAAAAATGACGATCTTCCTCTCGTAAGATAGGAGTTGTAATTAACAGCATTAGAAATGAAATAAATACACAACAATCATTAGAACTAATAGATTATGAGAGGAAAGTCGTCATTTTGACCATTTTTAATCTTCTTTTATCTCTTTAAGAAAGATATATTACATGAAAAATGAGAACTTATTTCTCCGTTCCAACTAAAACAATCTATCTGTTGAAATGAATAAAAAACAAGTTAGTCAAAACTTACAGACCCTTTTTATTCGGTATGACCTACTAAATACGGTGTTACACTGCACAAAGTTATTCAGCTTCCTCCTGGGACACCCTGTACATATATTTGATACACCGGTGATATAATACGGAGAAGCGTTTAGTTCAAGGTGTCGCTTGATCTCTTAAATACCCAAAGGTATTCTTCCCGTACAATTGTACGTCTTTTTTCCCTCCCCCGTCGCTGGATATTCTTGGATATCCTGCGAGGATAGAGAAGTTACCTTACTGCCATCCCTCTTCAACTCTCCCTACTTTCGTCCTTCTTTTTTCCGTCTGTCCTTCGTTTTTCCTTCTTATTCTCCGTTCTCTTGCTCGCGAAGCAATTTATACGCGCCTCCACCTTGCAAACAGCCACCCATTACTCGAGGACGATAAAGCTTCCAGAGCTTTGCGAACACGTCCCGGCTTGCATGCACGAGACCCAGCACTTCCTTCTCTATCTTGTTCTCCGGCTGTCTTTGTCTCGACGATTTATGCCGTTCGTAAGTTAAGAATCGTAAGAGAGAACCAAGGAGAAATTCGCTTCGCGTTAATTGCCACGTATCTGCCACCTTCGAACTCGAGTTTTCTCAATGTTCCACTCGATCGTTCGACCCAGGACTAGGATTTTATCGACAAAGTGCAGGATGGTTTGTTCTTTGCAATTGTTTGAAATACCGCAATTGCGATGGTAGCACTTGTAATTTCATCAAATCTTGCACTGACTGAAGTTAAATATATATTCAAATAAATAGTCTAATCTATAAAATAATATTTAGTAAAAATTTTTCTACGCTTATTTAGGGTCGTAAAAACAGAAGGAGAAAATATCGTAAAGGTATCATAAAAAATAAGTGTGATATTTTGCGAGTAATCTGTAGGCATCGATAATAATCTGCAATCTTCTTGACACTGATGGAATTCAAGATTCTGTAATTACTAAAAATTCTTGTGTCCCATTACGTGCAAAACTGATTTTACAAAACTCCTGGATATTTAAATAAATATGAAATTTTTCTCCAGATTTCGAGATTGCTTTTCCTCTTTTGTCTTGCATTTTGTGGCCTGTTTCTGGAAAACGGTTTGCATAAATTTGTCCTCGATACGAGAATTGTTCGTAACACGCGAGCTAACGTTAAAAAGCTACGATGAAAATTTATTACAGTCTTGTACGTGATTTCATTGATAGAGACATAATATGCTGTAATTTCTTTTATGTTTGAAACATAAGCAGCTGGTCCCTTGACAATTTCTAAGAAATCTAATATACAGCGTATTTTGTTCTCCATTATTTTATTGTACGCGCGCACCCTACGTTCGTGTAAAATTGAGCTCGTAGAATGAATTAATTAATTGAAAATTAGACACAACATGGCTGAGTTTCCTACTAATTGCTTTTTCGTAGCCAGCTTAATGAATTCATTCAAGATGTGAGATTTATATCGGGTTGCCTTTAAACACGAATCTTATAACACTTTTAAGCAAAAAAAGTAGCTTACATAAAAAGGCGACGCGTGGTTTGAGATGCTAATGCCAAGAATAAAACATTCTAGATCTAGCTGCACTAGAAGTTACAAGAAATAAAACTCGTGTATGATTTCACTGACGATTAACAAAGTACCCTTGCAATTATTGTAGCAATTATTGTAACACGTCAGATCTTAAAACCTTCATCTTTGTTAACGATTATTAGACAGGTTTAGGTTAATTAATTAAAATTCAAAATTCATTATACGTTATACAATGTTACGATTTTCTGAGTAACGTGATGTTTTTCTAGAAAAAGAAAATAGAATAAAACTGCTCGTTTCGTTTAATTTTCTCCGCGTCTAATTTTCTCATCCTCTTTCGAAAACTTTCAAACACACTTCTCGAACACACTCTTGTTACTCAAACTTCTGCTACACCGTACAATCAGTTTTCGAGTCAAACGTTTAAAAAGTTGCCGCAAGGAGGAAAGAAAAAAAATAAAAAAAATTCGCCGGGAGAAAATTTGCGAAGTGAACTGACCAAGTTGCTTACCGAAGGTTAAACATCAAACTTCACCGCGTCCAACTTTACTAGCCTGTCAGTGCTACCGTACAGCGAGGCACATGAATCAGCCATTTCGTTTGAGGAAAGCAACGAGCACTCACTGTCTTTTCAAAAAACGTCGTAGGAGTTACGATCTCCCGACAGAGGCGAAGAACGCGGGAAGCTCTTCGTCGTGAATGGAAGTTGTCGCCGAATTATTGCCGGTTTTTTCAGAAGCATTTCGTGTGTGTGTGTGTGTATATATATATATGTATTAGTTCAAACTTTGTAAAACATAACACAACATCTGCGAACCAACAGAACCGCATAAGAGACAATAAGAATTACCGCATTATCATATTTATCGGATAATACTATATTAATTCTTATTGTTGTCTCGTATGCGGTTCCGTTTGTTTGTGGATGTTGTGTTACGTTTTACATTTGAACAGTTCAAAGTATCGATAATTTTTCGAATTTTGTTCACCTCTGTATATTATAATAAAGTTGCAAGCATTCAAAGATTTTTATCAATCGTTATGGCTGAACTACGGACTTTTATGCATTCTTAAATTAAAGATTTGGAACTGGGTAAAAATTCCTTCTATATATGTATATTTCATCGTTTCCTCGCAACGACGCCATCGGCACGCACGATAGGAACAACGCAACGCGGAATATTCGCCGCTTCGGCTGATTGCAAGTTTACAGCTTCTGTAACTCGATAAAACTCGGCGTCATAAAGTTAAGAAACGAGGCCAGAAAAAAGGAGGGGGGGGGGGGAAGGGTTAGAGGAGAACGTAGAGAAACAGATGGAGAGAAGAAAGGAGAATCGCATCGCGTATGCACGCGCTCGTAAATCTGCGGCGGGTGGGTGCATCTCGACTTTACGAACCGTGGCTTGATTGTAAAACCAGCATTGAATCAAAAGCGCGAGGTACCCTCGAGTCGCGGCGAATGGAAACTAAATAACGAGTAACAGGCTAGCAAGTACGTGTTACACATCTAAGGATTATCCCAGATTCTATAATCAATTGAAACGCTGCATAGGACAGATACCACGCAGGCATTGCAGCTCCACCAATTCTGATTATTTCTGACGTGCAGCCATTTCATTAATAATGAAACATTGTCGATATTTGAAACTGATTAGAAAAGAAATCGCGTAACAATCCACTTGGTCTCATTTTGAAAGTTTTGTGGAACCTTCACTTTGGCAACTTTAGATTTATTCTCGGAAATTGTAAAAAAACTATAGAAAAATTAGATCCATCACGTTCTTTGAAGTCGCAGCTTTCAAAACTCACCATTTTATTGAACTTTAAACGACAAAAGTTCGAGAAATCCAAACATTTCGTTACGTAACCTTAATATTCAGAGTAAAATGGCGGAGAGGGTGTTTATTTATTTATTTATTTTACAAGAGCACAACTTGTGTAACAATTATAGAATTACGTTTATACAAATATTCAAGTGGACCAGAGAAAAATTGAAGATATATTTTTGATGTTTCCAGGATCGTTTAGAATTTAAGGATCCTTAAATCTTGGATGTCGAGGTTATTTCTTATGATGGAGTATTCGAGATAGATGAGTGATATATAGTGAATGTTACACCACAAATATCACATGTAGGAACACTTGCTCGAAAAGAAATTTTTTACTGCAAGATTTTTCTCGAGGGACCGTTCTAAAGATGTGACTTCAAGCTTCGAGGTGGTGAAAGACTTGGTTCTTCAATTAAGGTTATTATAGTGGACATTTATAATCTAAACGGATTGAAGACGCAAAATTGAGTTAGATAAATTATTCATATTATATCTGACGATATAACGATCATTCTTCTACGAAATTGTGCTTAGTTGGCAGTCAAATTTGAATTTCATTCGAGGAAATTTAATAGAGGAAGACGTAATGTTTCATATTGGTATTGTCTACTTTTGCACATAATACCTTATATATATATACATATTGACAGAGAATTAATTATTGCTAGTAAATTGTTTTGTCAAGCATTCATTCGTAGGAGAATAATGCAACAGAATGTAGAAAGTGCTCATTACGAGAGGGAACGATAATAAATTTCCAATTTCAAAACGCGAACAATTAATACGCGAATAATTCTAGATTAATTAATTAAATCACGTTATTACCAACCAAATATTCTATGCCCGCTCGTCATTATAAATTATGAACTCTTAAATCATTAATCAATTATTTCACACAGACGTTGACGCAGTTGTTCCTAGTCGATAAATAAATAACGCGCGATCTGTGCAAATCAGAATTTACGCGAGCGAGCAACAAGAGATTCGCCGAAAAATTCTAAACCTCGAAGAGTCATTAATCTTTTTTATCCTAGCTGTTTCCGCTTTGTAAATAAACAGCGATTTGTACAAATCATTTCATACATGGCACGACGAATGCAGAAACAAGTAAACAGTTTCTCTCTTTCTCTTCGAAAACACAAAAGATATGTACGAGAGAGAGAGAGAGAGAGGAAGAGGAAAAGCGTATCCGAACCGAAATATGTATCACGAAAAACTGAGAGGAAGAATTGTTGCACGCAGTGGCCCGGTAATTAACAATGCAGCGTAGCGTACGTTCCGCGAGGAAGCTCGCAGGAACCATAACTCAACGCGTATCTTCTTTCCGTTCTCTTTTCACCGTACCCCGCGTTACGGCGGTACAGCGGCAAGGAAAGAATGATTAAAGTTCGAACATTCCCTTCAGGTTTCGAGAACTGGCCGAAGAATAGCCGGTTCTCAAAAGCTAGCCAGCGTAAGCAATCTCGTCCGTGCCGTAAATTCCATTCAATTTATCGCGGCGCGTTCGTGGATTGGGCGCGCCTTCTAACGCGATAACACTCTCGCTCTTTCCGCGCGCGTTTGTGTTTCTTATTTCTCACGGCCGCGCGACCCTTCGCGCCGATAAACAACCAAATTTCCATTACACGGGTGGGAAACGGCGGGAGAACGAGGAAAAAACGAAGTTGGAGAGAGGATGACTTGAATAACGCGCAGCCGGAGAGTTCTAATTTCGCTGGCTGGCTCATTGTTCGTTATCATCGCGCACTTCTTCTTCCGGCTGGAAAACGCGAGATCGTTCGAACGTCGTGTTTAATGCCGTCGGCCCCCCTCCCCTCCCCACCTGGGGGTGGATGGGGAGGAAGGAGGAAAGCCGGCAACGCAATTAATCTCGGCCCACGGAACAGCCGCCACGTTTTCAGTGCAGTTTCGTGCAGCACCCCGCCGCGCCGTTACCATTGTAACGATCGTTCCCCGAAACGAGCGCATCCTGCGCCTCTCGCCTCCGCGAAACAGCCATCCGAGCACCGGCTCGAGGTGCTGTTGAGCTCCTCCGGTCCTTTTGTGCGCCGTTCCTCCGTCGAGAAAACCGGATCAACCCCTCGTAAACTGTCCTCACCCTTCTGCTGCCGGTTGATTGCGCCGATAAAAAGAGCCATGATTAACGCTTTTAGCGAGTGGCTGGTGCTCGTTGATGAGTACGTACATAGATACGAGTCTTCTTTTTCTCTTGCTATTTGTGTCGGGAGTTGCCTTGAGAATAGACACGTTCTGAAATTGGAGAATCTTAGAAATTAACTATTCTCACTCTCTTACTGCCGATGAAGAAAGCGTTGATCGTAGGCTTTCAGCGTGGCGAGTACCTAATCGATGAGCTCATAGTTAATTCTTCTTTACTCTTTATCACTGGAAGTGATTTTAGCGAGAGTAACTCAGAAAGCCTCTTCAGGTGCAACGCTGATGCAACGAAAATTAGCGATTGGTTGATTTGGGTCACGTGATTCGCGAGTGGGCGTAGACCTCGAGTAGGAATGGCGTCGTCTGGTACTGAGCGATCGCACCTGTAATTTGTTTTTTCTATCGATTCAAATGTTTGCATATCAATTTTATGGTAAAAAAGTCGTCTTCATTTCCTAGTCGGAACAGTTACTTCTGGGCCTTTCAGTGAGACGAATCGTACTGGGGTACAAGTCCTGCAGTTTTTCCTTTTTGCTATTTATGGAAGTTACGTTGATTTATGAAATGTGCGTTGGGAATAGAGTTATGCGCGGTGAAATTGTTGGAAAATTTCACAATTAATTTCGTAAATTAAATTCTTCACTTTCCTTTCGAGTGAGATCGTATTTGAAGGGTATCTGAGATATTTGAAGGATTTGGACTTCAGTGCAGTCGTAAAGTTTGTAACACAGTGGATAACAAGGAAATTTATGTTTCTCCTTTACGTTGTTTCCACGAGATTGTTCTTACAGCGTGTTGCTTATAAGGATACTGCATTCGAGGGAATTATTTCGAGATCGCAGAGAAAATGTTGGTTTGGGCTACAAGTGAAGATATTTCGATATTATTATTTGAAAAAGATTCGTTAAATTCAAAAGTACGTAATTTTTCGCTTGAATAATTTGAAAAAAAGCCAAAAATATTTACGCGTAATATATTGCATCGACGTTTATGATTTTCTACTAGAAATTCACGGAGTAAAACATCCAACTTCTAGCAAAATCGAATGATCCAACTAGGCTATCCTATTCGTACCATCTGTTACACGTCCTACGATTTTGAACTTTTTAAGTTCTGTCGAAAAGTTGGTACGGCTGGTACCGCAAATAAAGATTTATCGAGTTGATACGGTTATCTAGACATTCGGAAGAAAAACAGGCAAGAATGAATAGATGGAATATCTATAGCTGGCTATAAAGGAACCAGCAAAACTATCTTGCCGGACCAGAACTTAAACCTTCGAATAGTGCAACTTTCCAAGTTATTGAGTTATTCGATCCGTCAGCATATTTCTCCTTCTCTTTATTCTCATATATATCCACATTGCATTACAGCCCAAATAAATCCATGATAATTTTAGAATTTCTGAGAAGCAGAATTTCTTGCTGCCAACAATCTATTAACTTAAAAGATTACTAAAGAAGATCAAGAATCTTACTTAAAGACCAAGGTTCACATATGTAGATTACGTTTGCTACATACAGGAGAGTTTAGCAATTGGTATTTTTTCCTTTGCAGAATATTTTCTTTAAAAGTTAGGATAACTTTATTCGATATTTTTTCGATATGTAACAGTGTAAGATTTCACTGTGAAAACGATTCACTAGAAAATTTAAGTCGCGAAAATTTTTCATTTTTACTAGTAAGTGCAAAGATGTCACTTATTTAATATAATAATCTTTACGACAAAGCGTGGTTTTCAATGGCTTTCGACTATTGAATGTCTTCCAAAAGCTTAAAAAATGATTTTTAAAATTTGTCTCGAAACTAGTTCGTTGTGAAGAAGAAACTTACGAAAGCGAATCATTCATTTTTTGAAAATGTAGTTATTTTACTGGGATGCTCGAGTAATATTTATTTCATATTGATACTAATAAGCCTCGTTACGATTAATCTAATACTAGAAACGAGTAATAAACAAAAAAAATATTAATTACTAGTTATCACAATAGCTTCATCGTATCGTAATGTATAAACTTCATTGTATCCAATAACATATTAAAACTTATAACTTAATATTAGCTACCAATTCAAAAGTAATTCTAATCGCGCTATATTAATCGACCTCCCGCTAGAACGAACGAGTTCCAAAAGAATTCGAAATAGCCAGAATCGAATAATTTGACCGTCAATTACGGTCCGGTTGAAGCATTTTCTCGTCTCCGCTGGTAATTGTTAACGCGCCGCGCGAACACGGGAATTAACTCGGCGACAGTGTGCGGTTTCCGCGGCGGCCGCGATCATAGCAGTCGGACGAGCTCGAATAGATCTCGCTGATGCGACTGTTGCTGCGAAATATATAGAAAATTTACAGGCTCGTTAACGTTTAATATCGAGGAATTATTGGCCCGAGCCCGGAAACCGATGAACGAGAGCCCTGCTCATTCATGCCCGTGCCCGTTCGTCGAACACATTGTCGCGTAATTAGTTTTAACTTCGTTAAAGAGTTTATACCACGGCTCGCTACGATGCCCTTGTTCGCCGCGAATTCACCCGCGTAATAGGTATTTATGATAATTAAAATCGGCTGCAAAGGAATTTTTATTCCCTCTCCTCTGTTGTTTTTTTTTTTCTCTCTTTTTAAACACGCGACTCGACGAGATCGATAGCCAACCCAACTTTTTAATAGCGTCTCTCTTTCTCTCTCTCTCTTTCTTTCTGACGCGTGATACTGGTACACGCCAAGTGCTCGTAGATTTTCGATTGAATTACACGTACGAATCTACCAAAATTTATTTAATATTTATATAATATTTACATTTCAATTGATATTTTAACAGAATTAAAATTTCGAAACCGTGCGATCGTTATCGTTGTTTTCCATAGGTTATTTTCACGTTGTCTTTTCCTCCCGTTACGATGAAATAATACTCGATGTAAATAATCGTCGCGGTTAAATAATAAAACGCGCGACTGTCAACCATTTGTTTAACAGAGCGTTTTTTTTTTTCTCCCAAAGGTCGAGCGATTTTTTCCCCCTCCCTCCCTCTTTTTTAAATAACGTCCCTCTTTATGAATTGAAATTTATTGAAACGACGCGTACGATTCAACGCGGAAACAATGAACGAGCGGCTCGAACTCTGTCGATATCGCGAGGAGAGAATTGTGATCATTTCACAATGAACGATGTTTCATCCGATTTATGTCACTCTTTCAATTGCACGTCGTACGTGCGTGCAGCGTTTTTCCCCCTGGCAGCAAATATTGCATGAATAATCAAGTTGGCGGAAGCGTGATTTTTCAAATCGATCGCGCTATCGCTCGAAATCATCGATGAAACACGTCGAATCGAAATATACAGTGTGCCGGATACAGAGAGAAAGAGAGAGAGAAAGAGAGAGAGAGAGAACAAACGCGCGACGACGTTTCTTCAACGTTTATTCTTCGTTACTTACGGTGAATTTAACGTGGGTACGCAACGGAGCGTTTCGACATAAAAAAGAAAGGAAAAAAGAGATATAAAAAGTATAAAGAGCGTTTCACACACTCCTCTTTTTTTTCCGAGTCGTAATTCCTTCGATAAAAATGTATCTGGGTTAAACGCGGAGGACTGTTTCATATCTTCGTGCTTCAACGTGCCGTAACATCAGAAACTTTTTTTCACCGATTGTTCTTCTCCCCCTTGTTCCGCATAATTAATGTAATTTCATCTTCCCGCCGTGGCAACTCGCAACGTTTTAATTCCTCATTACGATTCGATTGTATTTTTTTTTCCTTTCGTAGAAATAGGGATAGTGGCAACAATGCTACGAATAATAGAAATACACTCGAATTCGCTGAAAATTGAAAGTGTTATTTGCGAATGAGTTCTCTTTACACTTTGTTCTCTCGAAATAACGTAGTTCTCATTGAACGACTATTCGATCGAGAGCGATTAAAATTTAACCAATATATATTACAACTTCCAAATATGTAAATGTGATTTTACGCTATCTTTTTGGAGACTGCACTTATTCAAATTCAGTGGCAAAAAGGTCAATAGTTTTTGCACGTTAAGCTAAACTCTGGCAAGTAGCGGAAACTCATTTGCGAAAGAAACTTGCAACGACTAATTAAACACATTCGAGCGAACGTGCGCGGAAAAAGCCGGTCGCGAACTTACGGGAAACATTCACGTAAAAATAAAAGCAAGGTCTGTGTCAAAAAATGCTTTAATAAAATTTTCACGTCCCTGTCAAGTTTCGCATACGTTCAATTTCGAATTAAAACCAGCTGCTCGTTACCCCGAATGGTATCATTAAATCATAGACTACATTAATTTATATTTATATTTTAATTTACATTATACAGGATGATTCGCGTAACTTGTACACCCGAAATAACTTTTAAATTATGCGTCTGGCGCGAAATTGTTTGATATTTTTTTACATACTCTTGGAATTTAATATTCCTTCGATTCGATGACGAAAAATTGACACACCGTACTTTGCCCCCCTTACAACTTTTGCATTAAATAATTTTTCATTCAACGTATAAATTAAAAGTTATTTCAGTGAATCATACATTATATGTATTATAAATTTTTTAACATTATTATGTATATTAATTGTATATTTCATTACAATTGATTTTAGTTTATTCTTGACTCTTTCGTAAAGATGAAGCTCGCGTAATAAAACAAAATAATTGGACGAAAAATTTCCGAAATTGAATGTTTCACCAAACCTCGGCGATATCAGCTGGGAGTTAATTACAATAACATTTCGCGACTCGGCGACAAACGGAGCAGAGGTTCCAGCGTGGCAAACATTACGCTAGAAACGACTCGTAAAATAGCCGAGAGTCGTGTAATTACCGTTGTTTGCCACATTGTTACCTTTTTCCAGCGTTGTATCGGTTGCAGCCCGCTCCTTAACGAGGCACGGCACGAGGACATGCTCGATCGCAGGGTTAATTTGGACGCAATGAAACCAAAGCCCCGAGCGTTCCCCAGTTGGATCTCGATAGGGTCAAAGAGGGAGAGAGAGAGAGAGGAAGAGAGAGAGAGAGAGAGGAAAAGACAGTGCTATAGCTCGAGCTTCAAGTCGGATTTTCGCTAAGCGATATCAGGCCTACGTCCGACGCCATTTATCAGTGGCATCGTTCCAAATTACCCTTTAAACCATCCGTTCGCCGATTCGCCGGATTGTTCGATTTTCTTGATCGGCCGATCAGTTTTTACGTGCTGGCATCGCAGACGCGGCTGACGCGTAATTTCTCCCCGGGTTTCGCCCCCCGATTTCCGCGGGGAAATCGCGACGAGGGGGAGAGGGGGGGGCAAGTAACAAGAATGCTGCATGAAATACTGTCTTTCCTCCTCGTTCCACGACTTTCAATCCGTTTGACCGAACGAAATTCGAGACAGGCTGGGAAAAAACTCATTTTTGATGACTTGGCTCGAAGGACCGACGGGGGGGAATTTTTCAGAGAGAAAAAAGCGCAGAAATCGCGATCGACGAAACTTGCGTGCAATTTGACGGACGTCGCGTACGTGACGAACTGTGCGAGGGAGAATCGAGGAAATATTTTCGAAAACATTGCCGGTACAGGGAAATGTTATTGAACGTCGTCAAAGTGCCTTGAGCGATACACCCTTTCTTTCCTGTTCTTTGTTTTATTTTCAAGCAAAAGTTCAATTCTCCGTAGGCAAAAATTGTTCATAGGAAATTATGCAATCTTGCAAATCTTTCGCGGGATTATCGTTTAATAAGTCTTTCAATCAAGACAGTTTAACTTTAATACCGCGCTGATGTGATATTTGTGTTTCCATGCGTTGGCATCTTTTATCAATGTACCTACGAAAGGTCCATTAAATTAATTTAAGCAGTTTTCGTTCTCTCATTCAGTTATTTATATAATATGATGAATTAAATTTCTACGTCTCTTCAGTAATACGAAAATCCACAATTTTCGCGACACTTCACGTTGCAGTGGTATTTTTCCAAAATCTCGCCAGATCTTCCTCCGAACGTTCCAAATGCACATTAACCACGCGATCCTCGTTTCATCGGTATTCCTGGCAAGTAAAGCTTTGACAGATTACTATTTACTTAATTTTCAAGCAGCGTTTCGCACAGTGAAATATGGAGAAACAGGCGAAAGTGCACCTGTAATTTCGATCGCATGGCGGAGATAGCGATGGTAATGCGTTATGATTATGAGGTGTTATGTACGAACATTCCGCGCGCCATCGTTGGAAGGTTCTTCATCATGTTCGACATGGACGCGCCATATTTTCCAATACACAATCTGTGAAAGGAATGAAGCACGTTCGTTGATATATGGCGCCACTCAAGGCGTATAAGCGGCAGTAATTCACGGTATTATCTGATCTGGATGCGTGGGCTGTGTGAAAGCGTACAGCGCTCGCTCGCGCGCCGGAGTAACAAGAGGGTGGCGAAAACGACGCTGAAACGTGAAAGGGCTGACGATGATCGGAGTAGAGTGGGTAGGAACGAGAGAGAGAGAGAAGAGAGGAAAAAATTAACGAAGAGAAATGATCATCCGACGACGACGGTTTACCAAAGATCGGCACTGCATTGATTCGATCGGAACGGCTTCTCCTTGTTTTACAAGATTATCCCTGAATTGATGCCTTGCGGTACGGCACCCGATAAAGCGCGATTTATAACTGTAGTGCTTTACTTGTTACAGAGTTTCGTTGGTAGTTGGCTGGTTGTTTGTCTTGCGATTTTAATTCATTTTTTTCTTCTTTTTTTTTTTTTTTTTTAAATTTTAACTTGTTCATTGAATATAATTTGAATTACGCTTTGTTATTGCTTTTTTCTTATCTTTTTTTGAATTAACATTTCATACAACTTTCTGTGAGTATACATGTTTTATAATACGATATAATACAATATATCAATATTATATTAACAGAGTCTTTGTTATATAAAATATATTTTATATGTGTTGTATTTATTGTAAATAAATTGTACACGTAATTTATACTTTTGTACTAATTCGTATTATATATTGTACTATTTTTATCATATAAATACAGTACTTCTCCCAAGATTTCCGAGCGGGGGTGTATTTATACATACGTTTATATATGCTACACGTAATAATAATAACGATTCAAAACAGGTTCAATTTCATCGTTGAGGTTGATTGACAAATCTTAAACAACTTTACACAGCACCACGAAATATTACATGCGCAATATTTCTCCGAATTCGTTCAATTTAGTTCACGTTTAGAATCTTTGGAATTCACGCAGCTTAGAATCTGTTTGCTACTTTCAAGCGCGCAAGTTGAGAGCAAGTTTCTCCACGGATGCGCGTAATCTCGTAGTCGGGACTCAATTAAAATCAACGTAATCACGAGATTACGTAGGCGCTCGCCGCCTGACAAATTTCGTCAAATTCTTTCGAGTTACGAAGCGCCATTGTCCCCCGTAATGAAATTCACGACTACTCCTCCTCGGCCATTTATTTCGTAACCGCCCCTTCGTTCCGTTATTACCGTCGTTGAGGGTTTTTATTCTACGGGTTCTTGTCCCGCGTTGCCAACCTCTGGCTCGCCTCACCTTCCCATCCTCGGTTCCCTCGGCAACCCAAGGTTTATATTTTTCATAATTAATTGCCCAGACCGGCGACTTCTAAACAATGGCCGAAAGTTCCTTCGTCGATTCCCGCGATTCAAAGGAACAACGAGGGCCCATTCATCGTCTGCGGAGGCGAATAAAGAGTGCGTGGTCTGTGTGTGTGTGTGTAATTGCCAGCCAACCGGCTCGAATTGACGAATTTATCCACGCGATTTCTTTCATCGACGGTAAACCAAGTCTCTTTTGTTGGTATTGCGCTTACTCTGTTCCGTTCGATTCGGAAATTAGAGAGAAATTAAGTAGTCGTTTCGAGAGATGGACAGAGAAAACGATACGAATTGTGTCGTCGAACGCGGTTGTAAGGAGGGAAGGGGGTAGTAAAAAGTAACGTTGCTTCGTTAAGTCGAAATGTGAAAGGGAGAATTGTAAAATAATTAACGGGCACGAGATAATCCACGAAGAGCATTGAATTGAAGAGCAAGGAACTTGAAACGCGATGTTTGTTTCCAGTAATTTTCCCGAGTTAATTCGTTCAATTTTTCAAGCGAAACGCGACGAGGTAAATATTGTTTAGAAAGTCAACGGTATAAACAAATATTTAGGGAGATTTATTCGCGAGAGCATTCAAACATTATATCATCCGCGTTACTTTGAATATAATTTGGCAAATTTGAAACCAATCTGACAATTTTTCAAACTACGCGTAATTCGTATATATTGCAGACAGTGATCTTAAGCGTGCAATAAACGAATACTGTAATTTATATACTATTTTAATACTGATCGTTCAAATATGAATTTTTCTCTGCGAAACTTATATCAAATTCATTGTAATTTCTCTACATGTGTTTTTAGATTTCTTGCAAATTTGACCAATATACAGTAACACTCTTACATATGACGGTGTTAATAAAATTTCAAAATGTTTCACGTAACACGCGTCGAAAGTTTCTATTCGTCGTTCATTATCTACGATATCGCGATATCTTCGATCGTCTTCCGAACGTCTTCAACCAGCACGTGTCGACATGTCGAAATGCTATTAAACGCAGTTCATAGTAGCAGAAGAAAGATCGAAGTCGCTGAATGCCATATATATATATATATCACACTTTCCCGTTGATACGTGACTGGAGGCAAGGGAAACTGGCTGGGGGTTCCTTAAATCACAGAAACACCGCCGGAGAATAGTAACCGGTGTTCTTGCTGGTAGTACCATATTCCGCGCACGATTTAGCCGGAATCGGAATGCCCGGCGATCGTGTTCTGCGGTTTGAGGACGATTTCTCCTCGAGTGAATATAAGAGAATGAGAGTGGGGTGACTCGATGTTCATTGCTTACGATTATTGATTTCGATGGAATCGGCCGGAGACGTGGAGAGAAACTCGAGCAGTCGGGGAAATTAAGAGAACGAACGACACTCTATATATGTGGGAATTTTATAACTATTTTTTGCTGAACGAGACTCTTTACTAGTCTGCGTTGTGATTAACTCTGGAACAAGGAGTTCACACGCGTCGTAATAATGATCGATTAAAAATTTCCAGCTACGATGTATCATATAACAATTTGGTACATTTTGCGGCAAATTCGTATTTTTGTGGAAATAATTAAAGAACAGGCAGTGTTGTCTACTGTATATTGTATGCGGTTCCTGTATTTTGGATATTTTATATATTTTCATGCATTGTTATGTATTTTCTTTGTACCCTTTAATTTTATTATTTATATAAATTATTTTCCCCGATTTTAAACATCAGTTGGATATCGAAAGGATTTTTATCTCGAATCGTGTATGCAATTTATTTATTTATACACGTGTGCTATTCATTTACAATTCGTCAACAATTTATTTATTTATATTACCGTGTATAATTTCAAAATTAATTAATTCAATACTCCAGCGAAAATTCTAAGAACGACGTGTCTCGAATCACGTTCGACAGCGATGACAGTTCGGACACGTCAATAAATCTTGGCTCCTCGCGTCTGAATACTCTTTGCGTTACATCCACGTGTGTTTTGTCTGATCAGGCGTCGTCATATATCACTTCCTTGTCCTCCGTCGCACTATATTTCGCTTATCTGATTCGACACATGAAACAAGCGCGTTTGTTACAAAACAAGCACAGTGTCTCCTCTTTCATGATTTTTCTATGCAAATGCTCCTTCTGCGACGTTATAACGTCTCTCGGAACGTGCAAAACTGACATTCCGCGACAGCCTTCTGGAAATATCTACATTTTGTATTAGGCGAAGTTCTATCTATCGCGCCGGAACATCGTCAAAACTTTTCGTTCCACGCAGATTCATAGAGAACTTCACGGAGAATTTTACTTGTTTGCTCAGGCACGATCTACTTGTCTTTGCGGGCACGAACCGATGCTGCTACTTTCGTGTCTGCCCGTACGCGGTGTAATTCTACTTGCCTATCCATGCACGGAATCCCATTCCGGCGGTTTTAGCCTGATACTGGAACTACAGCGAACTTCCGCCATAAATACTTTAAGACGCAAAAATAAATCTCACGTCTCCCTAAACACGATCTTCGCGGCTCTATCTTTATTCTGCCTATCTAAGTTTCCAGGGAAGTTAATGTCCCGAAGATTCATTTCAAACTCGGTTACCAAGTACACGGTATATTTCATTTTAACGACTGGAAACTTTCCATCGTGTTGCGATTTTTCTTTTTTTTCTCTTTTTTTTTTTATTAGAGACAAATTGTTCCGATACTTTTGCATAAACATTCGCTAAATTCGTGCTCAGTGTCGAATCAATCTCGACTGATTTCCCGTTCGTGTGAAAAATTTATTTTTGATAAATAAATTAATAACAAATTTACATCTATAATAAATAAGAAGATAGGGTGGAATGGTAAAACTCAGGTTGGCTTTTTGCGTAACTTTAAGAATTTTACACTTTTGTACAATTTTATACTATTTCACAGAGTACACGAAACATATTTATACTGTACAAGCACGTACTATACTGAATACTATATTTTACCAAGTAATTATCAAATAATTATTTGTAAAAAATGTTCACATATTGGGATCAATCTTCAAAGAAACGTAACACGTTTTAAGAACACTTCTTTCAAAAGTGTACAATCGACATTATACCATTTTATCGAATAATTATTCGATGATTACTCATAAACAATGTTCACGTATTGGGATCAATCTTCAAAGAAATATAACACGTTTTAAGTATATTTTCTTCAGAAGTGTACAATCGACATTATACCATTTTACACGAAACATATTTTTTATACTGTACGTATCGGACGCTACGTTTTACCAAATAATTGCCCACGAAACTCGAAACGCTTAACGAAACACTCGCGGCTCTCCGAAAGCAGCCGATCTCACTTTTGTCGAAACCTTTAAAGCGCGTTCGTCTCGTTGTAAAGCTCGTCGTTGGTGTTTCACGCGAGGTTTCGTTACCGAAACACAGGACGCAGGATGACACGGTGTCAAGTAAAGTGTCGAGAGCAATCACGGCTGGTTGGCCCGGCGAGAAACTTTTCTCTCGTCTTTGATGCATGCATGCATGCATACACATGCATACACATGCATACACATGCACGTGGCTCGGCAGGCTGAACGGGCCAAAGCGCTAATGCACGACGGAAGAGAGTAGAAATAAGTATCGATCGGCCGCAATGGTCGACTAGCAGTTACCGGCGAGCATGGTCAAACAGTAGTAATAGAACCGGTCGTGGTTAGCCAGTAGTAAGAGGGTAGTTGCGGTCAGACAGTTAGTATCAGGTCTCGCTGCGGTCTCTCGTGAATAACAGTTTTAGTTCATCATATTGTATTCTTGCTTTTGGAAACGTCGGCGGTTGCGATTCGCTTCACGCTCTGCTGAAATTTACGCCGGTACGGGGAAAAAGGAGCGACGAGGATTGAACGAAGGGTGTCAATGAAATTTGCGGATCATCCTCCTGAAAGACGAAAGAGAGAAGAAAGCATACGGGAAACGAAAAATTTGTCAAATTTGTAGAAACTCTGCTGTCGTTGTAGTTTCTAAAATTCTTTCTTTATTTGTGTAACGTGTCGCAATGAAATTTCTGTTGATGGATAAACTAAAATTAGTTTAGGCTTGAAATTCGTATTTTTATGAATTTGGAGATTTTTTCCAATTCATTTTAGAAACATTTCTGAATAGTCTTACGATTTTATGATTCGAACGACTATAATTCGACAGAGTTAATCAATTACAATAGATTCGCAGCAGTAGTGGAACATGACCGTTGTTCAAAAATTTGAAACACTTTACTTTGCAGATGGAACAAACGTTTCTCTGAGAAATGAAAACATCGCAGTAATAATTTTGATCACGAGATACGACTAATTGATAAATGTAAGAAATGATAAGTGTACAAATGTGAATAGAATAGTGTGTACAATTACGAATAAAATGATGTAATAACGTAACAAGCCAACGAATGAAAAAAATCTTGAAATGCTCTAAAATAATCTTCTTCCACAGCAAGTATCGCGTAACACCGCGATTCCAAGACTCTCCGTTTAAAAAGAAAGTTTCGTCGGTCTGCGTGAAACTGCGAAGCTGAAACTCGCGAAATCGCTTTATCGTTATCGCTCTCCTCGCCGCCAGTGAAAATATTTACAAGCCGGGAGAAATTGCGTGACTCGGCTTGTTTATCAAGCGTACCAAACGCCCCGGAACGTTTCCGAGAGCGAGTCTGAACAATGGCTCGCGCGAGTTTCAGCCGGTCCGCGTCAAGATGTAAACACGTTCGAGCTTCCGGCTCGGCCACGGTAATTTAATCAACTTCTTAACGGTGTTCTGGACGTTTTAATATTTCACGGAAAACTATCCGACTGTGAGCTCTCCTTTCGCCTCCCGGGCCAAAGTATGTAAGCGTCGTTTGTCAACAAGTAACGGCTTCGTGGCACGAACCGCGGAAAGTCTGGGGCTGGCCGGGCTTGCCGTGCGTTTAAGAGGATGTCAGGTTGAAACAAAGCCGATTAAGCGCTTAAGACCGAATCGGTTGAATGCCTAATTACCTCGTGAATGGCGTAGAAAGTAGATCCCTCTCTCGCCGAGCCAATGCCAACCCTTTCCCTGTCCCCATCTCCCTTTCTTTTCACCGTCCCTGTCCCCATTGTTACCTTCTATTGCCGGCTATTTGCTCGATTTTTTTCTTTCTTTTTTTTTTTTTTTTTTTTTTTTTTTTTTTTTTTTTTTTTTTTTTTTTTTTTTGTTGTCCAATGGAATTTAAATTCGTGGTTTCGCCCCCGACCGACGCCGCTTCTCGATGTATTTACCGTGGGTACCTCGCGTCGCTCGGATCGATAACTTTGGAGTTTGAAGAATTAATCGCGCGATCGAGTTGCAAAGCGATCGGTGTCACGGTAGCGAGTGGTAATTGGGAAATGGTCGCCGGTTTTTTTACCATGCGTACGTCGAGCCATAAAAGCATTCGCAATGCCGACTTTGAATTGACGCGAATTACCAATGTTGATGCGCAAAACGATTAAACTTGATTAATTTGGGAATTTCGGATTGAAGGGAAACGGAAATTTAAAGCTGCGTGAAATATCGAGAAATGTACGCTCATTGTACTTAGTAGCAGGAAATAATTTTCCATTCAAGCTTCGTTTCATCGATCGTATGAAATTGCACAAAGATCGACGATTCTCGTTGTTAAGGATTCTTAGAAGAACTTTAAAAGAACTTCTGAAATTGGCAACTTTTGGCTCACTGAACGTAATATAATTTTATAATGTTTGGTAGATGAAGCTTTCTGAAAGACTATCAAGTAATTACACTTGTAAAAATATAAATATCCATAAATACTGGCAGTCTATTCGCTATTATGGATACTTTGCTACGTGATACAAATAATATACTTGTTATTAGACTTCTTCAAACTTAATCTTTCTTCGGATACGCGAAATCGATGGTGAACATTAAATCAGCCCTGGACGGATTAAACAACGTAATAACCTGATCCGTTTTACGAAGTGGCCGGCACGTGACGCGATCGATGGGTCGTGTGCGTCGTTTCGAACGTGATTCCCATCGTTACACTAAATCATGATATCGTAATGGTGTACATGCAGAGAGGACTTATAATATACGGCTTCTTTGTAACAAATGCAACTTGCTGCCACACGACGTAATACCGCTCGGCGCGGTGATGCCGATTTTTACTTTCCATTTGAACCGATCAAATATTGAATTGCCCTTTGCTAGTGCATTCGATAATATCCGTGGAATTCTCTGCCCTTTCAGCTTTGCAATATTCGTGGTTCGTTTCAATAATAGTTACCGCACTAAAAGGTAGTTGCCTTGTGTGTTTAAGTGTTTCGTTATCACTTTCGTACCGAAATGAAAAACCACCGATCGTATCTGGCGACAAGTTTGGAGTATTTCCACTAGCAATCTTGATTCGTTCGTTTGACCATCCGTAAAGGCGCAGACGCGTATTAAAGAAATTTTGTATAATTGTATAACAGATATAACAGATATAACATTAATAACATAACAATAGATAAACTCAGAAATTCCCTTTCAGAAAACCTAAACCTAACCTATACCTAACCTGTCCTCTGAATTTTTCTTCCCTTGGGGATCCTACGAAATATTCTCCCGCAGGTTTCGTCCGACCAAGAAGTGTTTAGTGACAAAAAAAGGAACACTGGCGATCGAAATTCAGCAGAAACTGGCGCGGCGATTTAAATATTAAACCAGCAACGTAAACTCGATTCGTCCCGTCAGCGTGGAGGTCCATTTAGCAATCTACGGGGACACGGGATCCACGTGTAAACAATCAAGCGAGACCAAAGCAAAGGAAGCGGGGAATCTGGAACAGCGGAGCGTGCGACACAGGGAGGCCGGGGGACTGCCTGGCGCGCGCGCGCGTCACAGCTAGGAAACCCTTTAAGTGCAAACAGGAAGATCCTAAATATGCAACCCTCATACTCTCGGCGTAGCGCGGACGCCGCTACATCCTCGCGCCTTGTGAAACGAGATTGCGTCTCGGAAATGTTTCGGAATGTTGGTCGGTCCGCGTTTGCTAAATACATATGGACGCCGGAAATGAGGGCAACCGTTTGTGAATACGCCCAGGCCGAGGCGCGTCGTTATACCCCCCCTTGAAGAATGAGCCGCCCCAGAAAGAGATTTATTCATGGAATGATATTTTATGTTCAAAGCGCGATCCGGCCCGATCTGCAACTAGATCTCTGCTTCATTGCCAACGATGAAAATAACTGCATTAGCTCGAAACGTGCTCTCGATTTATATGCTAATAAACATCGTATACATAAATATATAGCCGCAATACCGGCCGTCGCGGCCTGTCGCGTCTCCGTCGCTCGATTGACCACTGCGAATCGGTTATTTAGATCTGGGAGAATGTTCTTCCAAGGTGCGATCTCCGTTCTTGCATTCGTATGTTTGCCACTGTTGTTTATACGTATGCAGTTATTCGATATTTTTGTTTGTTAAAACAGCAATGTGCAATTTAATATGGTATAAATAAATATGAATTTCGTTGTACTTGTTTCATTAATTGTAGGTAATATTGGAGAAGTAATGTAACAATATTTCAGTTGATGTGAATATTCTTAGACGGTGTTAGCTGTCCAAGTTAATTTAATAAATATAAATTTCATAATTTTATTTAGTGACGTTTTTGTTCAGCTTTACAGTTGAATCTGACATTTAGGTAATAATTAAATAAAGATTGAAAATATTTTTAGATACGACCGATATGATAATTCGTAGATGGTGTCAATCAAGTATTTCAAAATGCAAATGTCAGTTTTCTACTTTGAGCGTTCAAGCTTCCAGTGAAGCTTTTTTAAATACTTCCTAGAAGTTAAGAATATCGCAATAATAAAATTGTGCGAGTCACGTAAGAACCAAGAACGACAGATACAGACACACTACATTTCTAGACAGTATCTCCAACTTTCGTTGCATTCGTCCAGCCCGAAATATCCCTCGAACGTCGAATCCTATCCCGAAGTTTGTTTTCTGAAGCGGGTTGTAAAGTTATTGAATGGGTTTGTCTTTAAAAAAGCGGCGGCGAGCTGAAGATCAATGTAAACGCAAGGTGCACGTGTAATTTGAGTGGAAATCCAAAGAATTCTTCGATTGTCTTCCAAGAAAGTCAGAATTTATATAATAAAACGGGTGTAATTCTCGAACAAATAGCATACATTTATAATTTAGAACACTAGCCAATATTTTTTAATCTGCGAATGTAAACTCTTCTTCTAAATTGTGACTCTTTATAAATTACACGAATATTCGTTGGCTACCGAGTACTACCAAAATTTGTACCACATTTCGCAAGCATTATATTACGATTAGATTTTAGAAATTCGAACAAAATTTGTCTTCGAACAATAAGATTACACCTTTCGATCGTGCATCGGAATATTCATAATATTCGAAGGCTGGTCGTTCCACCCAATACTAAATTCGACTACGTGAAATTACCGCCATTTATTTCCGCGAAGCCTCGACGTCAGATCGAAATAGCGATTCATCACCTCGAACCACTCAGTGGCAAGACGTTGGATCACGATCGTCCATCGGCGTCCCATAAAACTCACGGTGAAATCTGCGTACGAACATGCGGCTGACTCGTCCGAGTTCTTTGGTTGATCCGGGGCCAAGGGGACGACAGGTTACGCCCCCGATCGCGCGCCGAGATCCTTGACACCTGGAACGAGGCCAATCTCACGAGGTCTGCCAGCACCGTCGAACTTACGCCGTCGGCAGACTTTCAAAATTATTACTCGGCCGCGTCAGCAGCTACACCGTGTTTGTTTTCTTCACGATGCTGGTGCCCCGTCTCGCCTATCTTTCGTCGTCTCTTCCTTCGATCTTCATCTCCTCGTTTCAGCCGCTTGTCGAGCTCTCCTTTCTTCCAGTTTCTTCGGCTTGAGACAATACCGAGGCAGCTTCGATATTTGGAGAAAGCACGGATCGTGGGGGCAAACATTGAACGGAGGATGGATTTAGAAAATGTTAGAATGGGAAAGTAACGGAGTTTTGAAATCAACCGGGAAATTGATGGACTTACCGACGATTAAACCATAAAATTTTCGTCAAACACGTTAAAATAAAAGAAACATGTTTTTACTTGTATATTGTTTCGCGAAAACTCGTCTAAATCTCTGAAAATACACTAAATTACATTTATGAAATGTCTATAAAAATTACAAATTAGTTGGTCCAACAACTTTGGTAGTTCTAGTGTCAAGACGAGCGAAACGAACGCGCATTTTCAAATTCTGACGCTGCATTTTGAAATTTTGAAAGGCGAAACGGAAACTGTCGAGTATCAATCTTCTTTCAGAAAAGTTTCTTTTATCATAAATAAATAAACTTGTGTAAATCAGTTACTTCTTCGAGGAGGAGAAACTTTGTTAGCAGTATTCGCGTAGTCGATGAATAAAGTTGAAAGCTTCAGTTTCACAATCTAACTCTGGGTTGTTCACACTGAATTTTCAATTCGCAAGACGTACAGCTCTTTCAATCGATGTTCGCGCAGTACGGAGAAATCAATTCGATGATCGACAGCCGTGGAGCAGAACGTAACGACGGTCCATGGGGAAGGGTTGGGAGATTTCATAGGATGTTTCATTAAAAGCGAAACACGTGGCGCGCGCGGAGCATCGCAAGGAGAGCGAGAAAGAAATCGCGCACCGGTTGCGACGAGTGCAGTGCGAGTAGATGTGTGGAGTGGTTTTCTGCAATCCGATTATCTTGGTCGACTTAAGCGGATTGCCGTGAAAACTTCGCCGCGGCTGCGCTTCGAATCCGCTGTAGTTATAAACGGGAAGACGGCTGCGCCCGATGTGTTTTGCGATTTCTCGACCGGTCAGCTGATAAAGCCGGGATATTGGGCGAATCGCCCGCCCGCGGACACGGTCTTGTTATATTTAAGCTACAGCGTATTTCGTCCCGCTGATGTTTACTTCGGCTTGCGCAAAATTCATGAAAGAACAATAGTGGCGGCTCATCTCAAGGAATCACCTGCTTAACTCGATTTATCGTGTTTGCTCGACATTAGAACCACGAGAATGGTCAAAATGGCCAATTCGTGAATTTCTTTTCCACAGTGACATATTTTTGGAGAATTTTTGTCAAACAGAAACTTTTTGAAAAACGAGTATTTCCACTTTACTGCTTTAATTCGATGTTAAACATTGAAGCATCCTGTGAATTTTGGATGAAATCGTGTTTTCCTCGACGGGTGAGGTTATTAAGCTTATTTATACCTGATACGTTCGTAATTAAAACGATACAGGGTCGCTTGTTAATTTTTTGAATATGAAATTGATGAGTGGCCCAAACTTTTGGGTGGTAGCTCAGAGTGGACTGAAAAATTATTCGAGGAAGTTCGTAATACGCGATGCTCGTGAAAAACGGATAATTAATAAGTAAACTTTTACCGTGTAATAATTAATTTTAATATTGATAATCAGGCGTGTTACTTCATTGTTAAATTGTGTATTGCAGAAAATTTACCAATTTTAACCTATATTTTACACTGATCGAGGATATTTGAAAATCATATTTCCTTTCGTTCATTAAAATTTCAAAAGTTTTCTCGTTTCAAGCTAACATTGAACAAACCGACATACTGCAACAGTTTTTAAAAGAGAGAGAGAGAGAGAGAGGTAGGAAGAGATTAAATTAAAATTATTTCTTATTTTAATTTTTAATTTAAATTTTCAAGTTTTAATTACGAACGTATTTTATCTACCGCCTCTTTTCTGTTTTTAATTTCCTTGTCGCGAAATTAACAAGCAGATCCTCCTCTTCTTTCGATCGTGCAAAAAAGGAGACGTTGAAATTGAATTTTATTGTCAAGAGATTTAAACGAGACTCGTCGCGAATTATTTAATTAATAATTCGCGAAATATTTAATTAATTATTTAGTCGGCTATGAAAACATAAAGAACGTTTAACGACGTAGCTGCGATTATCTAATTACAATCACGATTCACTGTTTTCACTTAGATACTCGTGAGAAAGACTACGAGCATCGACGAAATTAGAAACGATTCTATTCATTCGATATACCCGCAAAGGTATTTTTTTACATTTTGCAAATTTCCAACTAAAAGTCCGTCCGACAATTTCACCTGTGTTTAAATATTTTCTTGCGTTCTTATTTTCAACCTTCCAACTTTGGAATTTTTCGTCCGATTGAATTTCACTCTGAATTTCTATCACGAAAAATGCGTAGCAAAGTACAAATTAATGTAGTGTGTCTAAAATGTTGGTGATTGTTAAAAGAACCCAAGATATTATTTAACATTGGAGGATTAATATTGCACGAAACAACACACTCGCAATTACCACGTTTTTAAGCTTTAAAATTGCAAAATCGCCGGAGGATGATGGTTTAAAACTATACACTTGATAAAATTAGCAAATACACGCATCATTGGCAAACAAATATATTTTTGAAATATATTACACTGATGCGTGATACGTGGATTATCGAGCAACGAGATTTGTTGTTTCAAAATGATCATTGATGCGCGTTTTAATATAGCCTGGTTTCTGTATTTTTAGGTTAAACTACTTGATGTCGGGATTAACGCCGAGCTGGTATCACGCGACGAATATTGCTCTGCACGCCATTGCATGCGTTTTGGTCACAAGGGTGAGCCTAGTGGTGGCATCGCTGCGTCCAGGATTTGCTGCCTTGACAGGCTTGCTGTTTGCTGCTCATCCTGTACATACTGAAGCGGTAAGTAACAGCCCAGCTTGAAATAGACACGATGAAAGCTTCAAACTATCGCGTTCTCGAGCCTCAAAAAGCGAGATCGCAGAAACACTGTGGGTATCCAGCTTCTTTCTGGAGATGACGGATCGAAGTGTCGGTTAGTTTACAAAAATATAACACATAAACGAAAGTTTATACGTGTCACATATACTGTGTGTAATATACTACAAAGTTTATAAAACATCGGTCAACGTACATGAAGTCCAATGAATCTGAGCAACAGTCGATTCGAATGTAAATTAATTACTAAAACTAATTTCAAACTTATCGAATCAAAAATTTCGAAATAAAACGATTCTTGTTGAGAAGCTAACGTGAAACGTTAGTAAAAATAATTTCATAACAGATATATTAACCCCTTGGCCTACGCGCTATCTTCCGATTGGGCGGGCCGTAGTGACCAAGAAGGTCGGTCGCGCGCCGAGCCATTCAACTGTTTAGATTCGTGGTTTTCGTTTATGGCACAAATTCCTTACCGCGAGTCAGACTCGTGGTTTTCGCTTATGGCACAAATTCGTTACCACGAGTCTCACTCGTGGCTGTAGGACAAGGGGTTAAGGTGAAAATTTCAGCGTAACAACAAATTTTGATGAAGAACACAGTGGAAAGTAATTTTAATCGTATCGTGAAACGCGCGCAACGAAGTCTCGGCTGAATTTCATACATCGGAGGAGATTCCGGTGTGTCCTAATTACGGTACTGTTCACAGTTTAATTATCATCAAGTTCGTAGGGCGCGATAATTCGAGGGGATTAACGCAGAAATTAATCCAAAATCTTCGCCAGTTTCGAATTTATCTTAAGCCGATCGGGGGGATAGAGGGGATGGTGGTGGGGAGGGGGGAGGGGCACGATTGGCAGATAGTCTCTTGTACTTCACGTCGTATCATGCGCATGATGCGCAACAACAATAAACTTCAACGTCGACGATAATGTTTGTGCACGTAGCCTGCTTCAGTTAGGCGGGCGGTAGTGGTATCATACTCATTATTATCGCCGGTTATCTGTTATTTCAGAGCGTGTACATTTAAGAACGATACAGGGAGAAAGAGAGGAAGATTAATCGTGTTCAACAGGATGGCATGCGCTATTGGCTGGGACTATTATTCTTTTATCATAGAAAGTATTTGGAATTTAATATTCTCGCTAGTGACTTGTCGATTGAAAATTTTATACTGAATGTCTTTTTGAAAGTGAAGATAGAGAAAGAGCTTCATTGCGAAATTATAAACGGACGTAGCTTATTAATCACGCCAGAATGAACTACGACTCTAGTTATGGATTTCTGTATTTTTAAACGAGAGTTGAAACATCTCGCGCGATATCGTGCATTATATAAATTGTCCATCACGCTGAATTAATTGCTATCATCACGCAGACGTAATGTATATGTAAATTCTTTGCATTCTCCGTTGATATTTGTTCGTTGATAATGTCTTGGAAAAATTGGAAGCACCCTGCACAATTAAATTTTCTTCAAATCCAGCTTCTAATTATTGATCGTTCGAAAGCAAAACGAGCACCAGTCACGAGTCGGTTTTCCATTCGTCGTCATCGAGATCCGCGCGAGGCGATAATTTCAATCGCAGCGTTGCGAATTTGCATTTGCACAAACGTCGAAACACCCGCCAGGGCAAGTCAAGCTCGGATGAAACTCACGCATAGATTGCACGATACCAGTCGTTCGTTTCCCTTCGCGAAAGGTCATTAACGTCATTAAAGACGCAGCGCACATTGTTCGAGCAAAAATTATCCCGCCTCTGCGGCACATTGATTCTCACGGATGGATTGTCCGTTACATGCTCGAGTCCGTTTGCCGGTCACGCGCCACACTGCGCACCAGTGTTGCATCACGCGCGTGCACACGTTGTCGCATGCGTGTGACGCGTCGCGTGCCAACCAGACCCTTGTCGGCCGAGTTGTTATTGCGATGTTACGTCCCCGGATAAAGAAATCGGATATACGCGCTCGCGAGTTGAATTCCACCGCCGCGCTGTCGCCGATTCGCTTTGAGATAAGGTTAATCGCTACCGTTTTAAATTCGCTGGCGACATCGCCGGCTCTGTTTTGTGCCTCGCGTGATTCCTAACGGGAGGGGAGAAAGACACGGGAGGCAGATGATCAGTGATAAAAAGGTACTTTGTCGGGAATTGAAAAGGACTAAGACGAGTTCGTACGCGTGGATTTTAGCAAAATACTGGCATACGAGTTTTAAAGTGAAAAGAGTGATATTTGAACACTTTTTGTGGGTAAATTTGATGTACGTAGAACTTCACTGCGAACATGTATTCTGTAGAAAGTTGTTATTTTTGTAGGAAAAAAAAAAAATAATACGAATAGGCTCTAAAATACAAACTGCACGACTTGTACCCCAGTACGATTCGTCTCACTGAAAGGCCCAGAAGCAAATGAAGACGACTTTTTTGCCATAAAATTTTATTGATACGCAAACATTTGAATCGATAGAAAACAAATTATCATACAGGCGTGATTGCTCAGTATCAGACAACGCCACTCCTACTCGAGGTCTACACCACGCCCCTTCGCGAATCACGTGACCCAAATCAACCAATCGCTAATTTTCGTTGCATCAGCGTTGCACCTGAAGAGATCCGATTTTCTCCCCGCTAAAATCACTTTCAGTGATAATATAAATGAAGTTTATTGATCTAGGGATTAACAGATAAGTGAAAAGTCCGAATACGGCGATGACAAAAGATATTAATCTCTTTCTATACTGTTCGCGATTCTCTCGCGACTCGCTACTCTCTACATCTGTACTCTCCGACGTTTCTCGCTTACTTCATGATATGCACCCTTGAAACTTTCGTCCTTTCTCACGCACACAGTTCTACTCTAACATTTTAAGTCTTGAAAACTTATGTAGGTGACTAGACAAACATTTTCAGGCCTGGCCTTCGCTGTGACAATTGCCTCGAACACGCAGCAAGCGACGATTGCCACACAGAAAGTTCCGAGCAATTTCTCAGGTTTCCTCACTCCACGTTAACCTTTTCACTAATATGACTAATATGACTATAGTCATCTATCTATAGTTTGGCGCTGGGTACTACCAATGACTATAGTCACCTAATGTTTGACGGTCATTGTGTACTATCGGTGACTATATTCACCTAACGATTGACATGAATTGGTTGAAACACTTACATTTAGCCAAGGTCTGACACTCGCTAGACTACCGGCGATTATTCTTAACTTTGGTAGAAATAAGTACGTCTAGGATTGCTCCATAGCATGGCAACGCATTCGCGCGCAGGACCATCGTAATGAGGAAGTTAAAAACGATACAAAGCAAACATTGTGAAAGAATTTCCAAGGACACGAATTATTATTTTAGAACGAACAAATGTTTCAACGACATCGTGACGATACAAAGACAAAACGAAAGAACGAAAAATAAAAGAATAGAGAAGAAAATGAAGAAAAAGATTAAATCGTTCAGTTCGTTCAATCAGAAAAACAAGAAAAAAAAAAGGGGGGGAAAAAAGGAAAAAGTACCAGCAGATAAGTATCTCTCTCGCGCGAAGCAATAATCCACAAATTGCAAAAGGCGATATCTGTCGTTCGCATAATTGAACGTGAACGTCATAATGGTCCGCGGCAGACACGGGAAGACACAGTGGGCGATCGACAAATCCCAAAAGCAAACGCTCTGTTCGTTCGGTGGAGGAGGGGGGGTGAAGAGAGAAGACAGGAGGGGTTTGGGACACCGGGGTTTGATCGTTGATAATGCCGCGAGCGATATTTTGCTTTCTATGCTATCCAATCGGAATTACAGCTTCCGCCGGGTCCCGTTCGATTCGCTCGGTAAGCCTCATCATATTGCTATTCAGCCGCTGCTCCGACAACAGACGCGGAATCCCTTTGTTTGTCATAGCAGGCGTTGTTTACCAAAATCATTAAACCCGGTGCCGGATTGAATCCTTGATCGAACAACGCCGAGGGTGAGCGTTAATCAAGTTGAACGGCGAAGGGGAGGGGGAACGGATCGAAAGGGCCGCGCTCCCCAAAGACACCGAGACACGCGTGTTTCGATCGGTCGTTTTCGACAAACGGAGCGTTTGCCGGCGACGTCAAATGGCGCGAGCCGGTTCTTTGTCGCCGATTTCGCTCACGATCGCGATCGTCGCGGACGTTTCGCGTTCATTTCGTCGCCGTTCGCGCACGCGCGTGTACGTATGCCAATGACGGGGGACACAACGCGAGAGATAGACAACGCGTCCTCCTTGTCGAATCAGTTTGCGCGGTCCGTCCGCTGTTTGCCGAAATGATCAAGTGGTGAAAGCACGGCCGGTTTCTGGCTGCCGGATCAAGCTCTCGACCGAACGTTGAAAGGTAGCGTGTTAATTAAGTACAACAGCACTGAAGCGGCTGTTTCCAGTGTAAACTCTGACGAACAAAGGATGAACCGGCACGGAAGAGAGATGAGAGAGGAGAACAAGAGAGAGACAGCGAGAGAGAGAGAGAAAGAGAGAGAGAGAAAGAGAGCATCCTCGGGCATGAAGAGGGTCACCGACCGTCCCTGGACTTCGTCGCGCGTTCAGGGTATGCGCAAATTTCCGCGATCGATCGATTATCACGCCTGTCGGCTCCCGTTATGTAGGTCAACCTGCCCTAGTCTGCCTCCGCTCCGCGAATTGATTGCTAAAGTATCTGGAAGGAAACTGGTTGGACGTATCGACGCGGAAGCAACTTTCTTCCCGCTGCGTCGCGAATCATCCGTGGAGCAGCCTTCTGTTTCCACCAGCACGTCTCTTTGAAGAGTAGGTGTAACTCTTGCAATTGTACGATAGCTTAACCTGGCAAATCAATTTTGTTGGATTCTCGGAACCAGAAATTTGCAGTTCAGTTTGGTTTTTATCGAGATTCGTCCTCTCATAGTTATTCCAAATTTTTAGACACTTGCCGAGTAATCCTATCCTATCGTTGCATTTATAAAGCTAAGAGATGTCTCAATACGAAGAAATTATTTGAGATTTTGGAGATACTAACGACATTGACATAGAGTGATTGATTGTTTTGATTTCCACGCGAAAGGAAATTATATTCTACACGCTGAGATGGGGAAATTCTGCTCGAAGGAAACTAACCGAAATGAGATTTGGCCGAGAGAGCACGACGAACCGAGGAAGAACGCTTCAAAAGTTACGTACAGTAAGAAGCTCAGTTGCAGTTACAGCAAATTGAAATAAATCGCAGTCAGAGTAAATCATACTCTCGACATTCGCCGAGATACGTTCGCTTAATCTTAATTACGCTCGTGTAATTACAATGGTGTGTATGTACGGTTACGAAAGCACGAACGTTTGACCAACGATGGAACGCCCACCGAACGCGGCGCAGAACGTCGTACGTTCCTCCATCCGTTACCCGGTTAAATTTGCATAACCGAGGAAAATTAGATTAGAAGGAAACTCGAAATATTCCCCTAATTGCCCGGGACTCAGAGTCGGCGTTTGGAATCAAAGCCGTATCTCTGATTCGCGTCTGACAGAGCATAAGAGATCGGTCCTCCGTGCTCTCATATAAGCAGCCTCCGCCTCCGGAAGTTTCGTATTGACGATAAACACTGGCTATTAAAGCCGGCACGCCGTCGATCGATGGTGCTTCCTTTAAGCTCCCCCCCCCCCATCCCGTTTTCGTTCGCCGGAACGTCGAGTCGCTGCCTTTGAATTAGCTTGTTTTCTGCTCTACTAAACTCCGCTCGTATCGAAAGTAGCGTCAAATGACGCTCGTTTACGTCACGAAATTTCAACGACTTTTACTGCGACGCGACGCGACGCTTTAAATCATCCGAGTCTTCGACGTGCACGACGGAAACGTTCGCTGAACAAACACTCGCGGAAACGTTTCGAACGTTTGTTGCGCTTGTCTTGCTTCTTCCGCTTTTTCCTTTTTTTTTTTTTTTTTGCTTTGTGAAATTTTACGTCGAGGAGTGTAGCGAAATTATTAGTGTCATTATTGGGGAAGACGGAATGAATTTTACAGGTCGGTTTTCTTCATTAATTAGAGGAATATATATATTATAAATCCTCTGGTGGAAAAAAGAAAAGGTGTGGTTTTAAATTCAGGGACAACTGGATTTGAAATCTGTTAACACGTTGACAACTATTATATGTTCAATATTTCTGTTCCTATAAATATTTTAAAATTATTAAAATGGGACGAACAAAGAATTTAAAGTAACACGAAAAGCTAAATGATATTACAAAATTTCATTATAGTTTACTGCAATATAACATTTCATCGAAATTAAATGATTTGTCCCATAGAACGTGCAAATTTCGCACAGTCAACCTACATTAATTGAGAAAGTATAAATTCTAAAAGTTAAAGGTAAGAAAAGGAACTTAAAATTCATAAATATTTATAAATTTC
>KQ435899.1:0-12504 GCA_001276565.1 Melipona quadrifasciata
ACGCAGATGGCGTTGATTTTTAATTCTGCTGAGATAACGCTACACGAACAAGATAGGTGGTGACATCTACAGGATTTTTCCATCTTATTATTTTAGTTTTAGTTAAAGCTGAGAGGTGGCAGCACTATCGTAGACGAGGACCTGTAAGATGCATATATAAAAATTTAAAAATATTTCTTAATAGATCGAGGTATATGTGTAGTTGCACGAACAATTGGGCGCGAATTACATTCGAAATTTGAGAATCAAGGTAGTTCGTGTGCAAGTTTCACACAGTTTTTGCGTGTGAATCTTTATTTACTCGATTTTTAACAATCATCACGCGTTATCACTATTAGAAAGGATCACTGTGAGAACTTGCTGATAATTTACTGATCAACGTGTGAATATATTTGCACGTATAGAATCCAAGGAAGACTTTGCAATTACGCGCGAAATTTAATTCACAGTGGAATTCTTACTTTTCGTATTTTCGTTTGAAGAAATCGCGAAAGATAAAAAGACACGAAAAAATAAAGAACGAAGAACGAAGTGCGAGAAATTTTCAGATTTTTTTATTTTTTATTGCTATAGTACAATTTGATTGTTGTGTAGAATCTGTTGTAATATACTAAAAAAAAAAAAAAAGAAAAGAAAAGAGAGAACATATCTATGTTTACATCGTTAAGGAGCAAAACGCGGACAGCACAGAGCACGACAGAAGAGAAGAACAACCCTATTGTGAATGTTAGATTATCTTTATTATTACATCTGTTTCAAAGACATAACTTATTTATAAAAAATATGAGGATCAGAGAGTATCCGGAGGGTGAGGGGGTAATCGGGGAATAAAGGAAGGCAGGATATAATAGGATCGAAACGAATCCTCAATTTATAGAATAGTTAATACTAATAAAACTCAGTACTTTTTACAAGTTACAAAGGAATAACAAGATCTATCATAGTAATTGGAAGTTTCTCTAACTTATCAGTAGATAAACTGCAAAACTGGAGTGTGTATTACAATCTATTCGTCTCTCTCTCTCTCTCTCTCTCTCTCTCTCTCTCTCTCTCTCTCTCTCTTTCGCAAGTTTGTCGCTTTTTTTTCTCGTTTGTTTTCTCGCTTAACACAGTGAAAAGCGTGTCGTGGCGTCCCGTCTCGAAGTGAGATGTCGTCTTCATTTTTGAACACATATAACAATGATTACACTCGTTTAACAATCTTCCATCTCCACGTTTAATCTCCTTTTTCGTTGAAATTCACCTTTATTATTATTGTCTGAGCACGTGTACGACCTTTTACAATGCGGTATTCTAAAAAGGAAAAAAAAAAAAAAGAAGAAGAAGAAGAAGAAGAAGTATATCGACACAACATCTCTTGATATTTTTCATTATCTCGCTATTTGGCAGACTTCTCGTGGCTTTAACAAATACAAAGGCAGTCGTGTGAAGATACAAACATTTTATGTATACATATATATATATATTTTTTTTATATATAAATAAAAAAGAGAAAAATGTTTCTATTCGGGAGCACCGTAGATTCCGCGAAAGCTACGCGACGTCCCGACGTTTGAGAAAAAGGCTCCGTCACACCACCACGTGTGTATATGCGGTCCGAAATAATTGTATCGAAGAGCATGAGCGTGCTTGGCGATCCTCTTTTGCGCAACAATCAATTACATACACAGAAAAAAATATATATATATCTACGTATATATATTTATATTTTTTCCCCTACTCTATGAGTCATCATAATGTGATACGATAAAAAGGAAACATTAGGTATTTTATATATAGTATATATATATACTATATATATATACTATATGGAAAATCGCCTTACGAAACTACACTCGATAACCTAGCTTACATAGTATAAAAAAAAAGAATTATATAAAAACAGTTTTGTACAAAATCGAGAGAAAAGAGAATTACGTAAGAAGTACTGGATACGTAGTAGAGACTGGACGAGTGGATAGGATGGCGGAACAGCAGTGCGAATGTTGTGAGAGTATTTACAAATTTTCCGTATGGAGAAAAAGCGAAAAAAACAAGCGGCGGTTCAGGAGAAACGCGATTGTCCTGAATTTTAGATTCGCGTCGCTAAAAGCGCGGTACAAAGTTTTTCATTTCCCACGAGGTAAGTCCCATTTCCGGCGATAATTGCTTCTTTTCTCTCGTAACAATCTACGATTAATATCTAATCCTATTATGCGCACGCACCAGCAGATCTGATCGCGCATTTCCTTGCTTTTTCCCCCCCTTTTTCCTTTCTCATCTAGAAGAAGACTCTCTCGTTTCGGCTTTGGCAGATGAGAGATCAGCGAATCGTCTTACCGCCCGTTCTCTGTCGGCTTAATTTAATTTAACATTTACGTCGCGTACGCCTTTTAAAAGGTAAGTTGAACGATTAACGATTATGCTAGAGCCCGTTAAATAATAAAACGAAACGGAGCCAGACAATACCCGCAAATTTGACTGATCAACGATCCGCGGATATACCTCGCGTTGGAGAGAAGAAAGCACGATACGTACTTGGAAAAGGAGAGAAGAAGAAAAAAAAAACAAAAGACAAAAAGAAGAACATGGAATGTCTGCGTATGGAACGATCCGTTCGCGGGGTGAAGACGATTTCTCTGAGGCTCCCGTCGGCCACCGTACAAAAGTTTACGTTTGCGCTTCTTTCTATCTTACACTTAATAGTATGTCTCGTGTTTGTTAATCGGACAGAGCGGTAAAGGCCATTTGGAAACGCTGCGTTTCGTCAAGACATCTACACATAATTTAATAAATTTATCTACGCAAAAAAAAAAAAAAACTCTTCTTATACCCTACGATTATTCGAAGGCACGAATTATACGATTCTCGACTCTCCTCTCTACGAGTCCCCCTTCTCTTCTGTCTCTGTGCGATTTGTCGTCGCAGGTCATCGAAGAGCAGAGTGCCTCGCGAGATGATCGGAGCTTGCGCAACGCACGTCGATTGTCCGTACATTTTTTTCTTTCGTTCGTAGAAAGTATTATGCGTTGCATATTTAAATAGAATATTACATATTACGCTCTATATAGTGGTCCCTATCGAACACGCTACCTGACCAGCGTGTGACGATCCTTTCCGTGTTTTATATTGTCTTATGTACAATATCATTGTAGATAGCAAGGTTTCGTTCCTTATTATTATTTCGAGAGAGAGAAAAAAAAAGAAGAAGAAGAAGAAGAAGGAGAAGAGAAAGAAAACGGGTCTTCACACTGTGGCAAGTCGAAGGCACCATTATTCGTTGAGCCATGATGCATGAACAGATTGCATAGAGTATGTCGTCTAACTAACATCTTGATCACGCGTCGTTGCTTCCGAATCGTTATACAGATTCTCCGAGAAAAGGCACGATCGTTGAACGATTTATTGTAAACAGCGTGCGATCCAGCATCTGCGTATAATATATTCATCATCTAAAGAACAAGAATATTCTTCTCCGTACATATACATATATCATCTATATTTATATTCATAAATATTTATATATATAGAGCAGCGGTGTTACGCGTTCGCCAACATCCGCAGAAAATGACATTTCGTGGGATGTAAAACGATCCGCGCACCGCCCACCTCACGAGAGAGCGTTCGTCGTAGCGGTGGATCTCGTCTCCAACGGGAGAACGGGCCACCCTCTAGAAAAAGAAAGAGAATATCGGCGAAAATCGCCCTCGAACCCGACGAGCCAAATCACAGTTGATGCGCGTGCGCCATAGTCACGATTCTATGATTTACTCGCGCGAGCTAGAGAGCACCGCCTTCTTCATATATAGATCGCCTCGGAGCCTTTGTTACTTTGGTGGTTGGCTCCGGCACCGTACGCGTTCGGCGACGCCATGCACTCGGACCAGTCGCTGTTGGAGTGCGGCGAACTGGAGGACCAATGGCCTGGACTGTCCGGGGACGGCGTGGGAAAGCTCTCCGGTGCTTGCATCAGATGCTGCGGTGTCACGTCCGGTCCGGAATGATGGGAAGGGGGCGTCAAATACTGGTAGTACTGTTGCGTCTGTTGTTGCGGTTGCTGCTGTTGTTGCTGCTGCTGTTGCTGTTGAGTACTCTGCTGTTGTTGTTGCTGCTGCTGCTGTTGCTGCTGCTGCTGCTGCTGCTGCTGAATCTGCTGCTGCGTCTGTTGCATCTGCTGCTGTTGTTGTTGCTGTTGCTGCTGCTGTTGTTGTTGTTGCTGCTGTTGCTGCTGCTGCTGCTGCTGCTGACTCGACGAATAGGGCAGATTCTCAAAGTCGAATCCCACCGGTGGCATGCCACCGTGTTTCTGATGCGTCGCTTGTCTCATGGCGGCGATGTGGGTGGGCGACGTAGGTAACGAGGGCCTACTCTTCGCCGGGGACGGCGAGCCCATGTAGCTCGCCTGCGGCGACAGGGTCATGTTCGACTGGACCGAGTGCGGCGGCGACTGGTTGCTGTACGGCGGCGACAACGTGTTCACCATCCCCTGCGCTTGTCGTTGATGCGACGCTAGCAGTTGGTCGTGAAAATTAGGCAACCCGTAATTGGTCGTGAACGTGTCCAGGCCCAGCTGTTGAAGGCCCTGCATCGATTGCCCCTTTATGCAGTCCTCGTATGGCGGTGGTTGTTTCGCGGTGGCCGTGTGGCTTACCAACGGAAGCGCGTTGCTGTACAAACTCGCGCTGTCGTACGGGCTCGGCAAGTTTCCCTCCGCACCCTCCGCGCCCTGAGGGATCTCCTGGTTTGGGGGCTGAGCACCGCGTTTCGCCGGTGGCTTCTTCACCGACGGTTTTCGCCTCACCACCACGACACCGGCCTCCGACTCGGGACTGTTCGGATTCCCCGTGGCGCCGGTTTTCGGCCGCTTCTTCGACTTGGTTTGCTTCGGTGCGGAACCGATCACAGTCGGGTGCGTGATGAGCTGCGGGTGATTCGGCGAGGCCATGAGAGGGCCGTTCGGTATCATGTTCACCATTTGCGGCGATCTCGGTACGTGTTCGTCCAGCAATCGGACGATGTCGTGATGCAGTCTCTCGCTGGCCACGTCTCTCGGTAATCGATCCATGTGATCGGTTATCTCTCGGTTGGCAAATGTGTCGAGCAACGCTTTGCACGCTTCGAAACTGCCCTCCCTGGCGGCGAGGAACAACGGCGTCTCGTCTTTGTCGTCCTGCGCGTCTCTGTTCGCGCCGTGAACCAAAAGTATGTTCACGGCGTCCACGTTGTTAACAGCGGCGGCCCAGTGGAGGGCCGTTTTCCCGCTGTTGTCAGCCGCGTTGATGTCGGCGTCAGCGTTGATGAGATCCTCCACCATACCCTCGGTAGCCAGGCGGGCAGCGAGTATCAGCGGCGTGGTCCCGTCGTGCATGCGGGCGTTCAGATTCGTCGCTCTGTTCCTCAACAGTATTTGAAAGACTCCCATCGCGTCAGCAGCGACGGCAGAGTGAAGAGGCGTTCTACCGGTGTTGTCCTGGGAGTTGGCGTCGGCGCCAGCATCGAGGAGTCTCTTCGCTGCGTCAGCTCTGGCGTACCTAGCTGCCAGGTGAAGAGACGTCTCGCCGCTCTTGTCCGTGGTAGCGTTCAGATCCGCACCCTGGGCGACCAGGTCGGCGATCACAGCCGCCGTCCCGTCGCTTTCGTCCTCCTCTTCTCCGGTGTCTAATCCCCCGCCTCGTACAGCAGCGAGCATCAACGGTGTCATCCCGCAGGGTCCTCTAGGATCCACGTCTTGACCGTGCTCGAGACTGGGCGGTGTCAACACTCCAGCGTCCGGTCTGCGAATCTCTGCGGCGTCCAGGTGCTGCTGAGTCCACATTCGAGGCTCCGTCTCCTCGTAATCCGTAATGGCGGTATGATCGCTGGCGTATCCAGGCTCTATCGCCCTCATCCTCTTCGACGGCGGTAAATCCGACTCGTCGTCCGACCACTGTTGCGCTCTGCCGTTCCCAACGTCCAGGTCCATGCAGTTTACCGAAGGTTGTTTGTTCAAGTTTCTCATTTCTTGGCCGTCCGGGCCTCGTCTTCTCGATCTACGACGTTGACCGCTTCCGCTGCTGGTGCGCAAGAATCCCTCCGGGAACCAAGTGACGCCCACCGCTCGTTTCCTTTGCGCCGTGACCAACACGCCGACCAACATCCCTCCGAGCACCACGATGACGATGCCGATGAAAACGTACTTGTAGTTGGTCGGCGCGTCCGGGTATTCTGGACCCTGCGGCCCCACTACGCCTCGCACCTGCTCGATGGGGAAGTTTCGGGACAAGGAATGCTTGGACGCGGTGGCTGCTAGATATTCCGCCGCTTCGTTCGCCGATGGGAAGCACACCGCACCTTGGGTGACGGTACACTTTCTATTGTCAATCTCCAGATAGGCGATCACGCCACTCTGAGTGTTGGTGTAGATGGTGGTTGGTCGGCCAAAGATGTTGGTCTGCAAACCGTGCTCTCTCTCCCTCTTCCACGGGTATATCATGTCGTTGCCGAGCTCGTCCTGCTTCACTCTCAGAGTGGTTCTTAATTCGTGGCCAATGTCTCGCAGGAACGCGACCACGTTCGAGCGGAACGTTTGCATGTCCATTCTGACCACCACCGAGATCACACCCTCTGCCAACGACGGTGGTTCTCTGTCGCAATCCAGACCGTCCCAATTGCATTCCTCGTTGTTGCAGCCGTAATCGCAGTATCCGTTGGCGTAGTGTTTGCGACAGTAGGCGTCATAGATGGGACTGCGAAGAGAAAAGAAAAAAAAAAAAATTTAATATAAGATTAAATGGAAAACAAGGTTTCACAAACGTTTCTCCAACGTTAAGTTACTTACTTGCACGGTGCCAATTTTCTTTCGCAGTCTCTCCCGTCGAACAAGCACTGGGCGTTGTTGCAAACCTCGTCGCAAACGTCGTTCATGAACACGTCCCAACAGTTGATAGGAGCGGTGCAGTTGCGCCACGGATTGATACCCAATGAACAGTCGTTCCCGTCAAAGTTGCACGCGTATCTGTTACATTCCTCGTCGCAGTGGTGGTTGCCAGACTTCTCCTCGCATCTGTTCTCGATGCACTTTTTCCTCTCCATCTCCAGATCGAGATCGTACGCGTTCATAGTCTTTGGGATGTTGGAGCTCGGACTGCCAAAGATACCGCCGCCGTAGTTGGGATCGTAAATTTCGCAGTTCTTCCCGGTCCATTTCGGCGGGCAGTCGCAAGCGTAGTCGCCAAGGAGATTCTTGCAAACGGCGTTGGGCTGTTGACAGGGGTTGCTGGCGCACTCGTCCCTGGAATCTATCTCGCAGTGTGTCCCAGTTGTTCCCGGCGGGCAGTAACATCTGTACCCGATCTCTGTTTCAACCACTCTGCAGGTACCGCCGTTCAAGCAAGGCTCCCGGTCGCAGTAGGAACCGGCGAACTCGCAGTTGTTTCCGTAATAGTCGCTCGGGCAGAGACACGTGTGTCCAGCCTGCTTCGCGGTGCAAACGCCGCCGTTCTGACACGGTGAGCTGTCGCAGAAGTTCACCTTCACCTCGCAGTGGCGTCCCATGTAGCCGGGCTTGCAGTTGCAGTGATAGTTGTTGACTAGCTGCACGCAATCCTGAGTACCCGGCGATGCGCAGGGATTGGACAGGCACTCGTTGATATCACCCTCGCATCTAGGCCCCACGAAGCCTGGCGGACATTTGCATTCGAAGCCGCCGACCTTGTCGGTGCACGTCCCATTGTTGTGACAAGTGCCGACAGCGCAGTCGTCCACGTTCAGCTCGCATATGAAGCCCAACGTACCGGGAGGGCAGGAGCAGCTGAAGTTGCTGATAAGATCGTGGCATGTGCCGCCGTTCTGGCAAGGATTCGGCCTACAGTCGTCCACGTTGAGCTCGCAGTTCTGCCCTTGGAAGCCTTTCGTGCACTGACACTGGTAAGAACCGACGAGGTCCTTGCAAGTGGCGCCATTCTGACAGGGAGCCGAGTCGCACTCGTTCACTTCCTCCTGACAGTAAGAACCCGTGTACCCTTCCAGACAGTGGCAACGATGACTGTTGCCGATGTCCTCGCACGTGCCGTTGTTACACAGATTCTTCTCGGGCACTCCTTTCCTTATAGCCGCGTCCTTGCAGGAAACCATCTCCACGTCGCAGACCTTGCCGGTCCAGCCAGGGGAACAGTTACACTGATACTTGTTCTTGTGCTGAACGCAGGTGGCTTGATTCTCGCAGGGATTGTCCGCGCACCAATCCACGTATTGGTCGCATCTGGCCCCGGTGTATCCGTAAGGGCAGTGGCAAGTGTAATACTGAACGTGGTCGTGACACGTGGCACCGTTCAGGCAAGGTAAACTGTCGCACTCGTTGATGCGATACTGGCAGTTTGAGCCGGTGTAACCGGGCTTGCAGACGCAGGTATAGTTGTTGATTCCGTCGATGCATTTACCGCCGTTCATGCAGCTACTGTCCGTGCAATCCTCGTCGTTGGTCTGACAGTTTATGCCGGAGAATCCGAGCTGACACTGGCACGTGTACGAGTTTACGTACTCTTTGCAAATCGCGCCGTTCTGACACGGTTGCGACAGACACTCGTCCACGTCGATCTCGCAGTGTTTCCCGCTGAAACCGTCCACGCAGAGGCAGGTGTAGTCGCCGATGCCGTCCAGGCAAGTGCCACCGTTCTGACAGGGGAAGGAGGCGCAGTCGTCGGTGTTGATGATGCAATCACGGCCCTCGTATCCCTTTGCGCAGAGGCACTGATACGAGCCGTTGGTGTTTCTGCATGTGGCGCCGTTTCTGCACGGAGAGGTCATTATGCACTCGTCCACGTCTTCGTCGCAGAGTCGGCCGGTGTAGCCGACGGTGCAAGTGCAGGCAAAGTCGAGGAAATTCGAGGACGGTGAACACTTGGCACCGTGGAGACACCTGTAATTCAAAATTGTCGAAATGTAACATCCATATTACATATTATATATTATTCTCAGGGAAAATTAATAAAAATCAGTTCTTTAGCCTTCAATAAAACACAGAGCATCTTTAAGGAATCTTTTGAAACTTTGTTAACACGTTGACTGCCACAGGAGTTCTACATATTTCCTTTAGGAATGACCATTCTGTTTGAAATATATTACACTGTAACCAAATTTCATCCCTCGATTGTTGCTGACAATTCTTTGGTGCATAAAATTCACGTTAGTTTAATTAGTTTACCACATTCTTAACACAATTGAAGCATAAAACTTTTATCAGAGACAAAGAGAAATTTTATAATACAAGCTTCTTTTCACACATTTTACGAAAAATGATTTAAATCTTTAAAAATACACTACATGTGTTGGCTCAGCCAAAGTGTCTAAAAAAAACTATAAATTGGTCATTTTTGACCACTTTGGTAGTCCAGTGTTAATTGTCAATTCTCCGACGTTTGGATTTCTTGGTACTCTCGTTTAAATAAACGGTCCAATCCTGTGTCGAAACGATGAAACAATGAAATACTCGTACTTGTTGGGGGAACAAGGATCCAGCTTGTCCTCGCAGTTCCTGCCGGTGTGGGGTAACTCGCAAACGCATTTGTAATCGTTGACGAGGTCGATGCAGGAGCCGCCATTCTGGCACGGATTGTTCGCGCAGTCGTCGATGTTCGTCTCGCAGTTGGTGCCGGCGTATCCGGCCAGGCACTTGCAACTGTAACCGTTCAAATGGTCGTTGCAAGTGCCGCCGTGCTGGCACGGATTCGAGCCGCACTCGTCGATGTCCGCCTCGCATCTCTTGCCACCGTAGCCGGGCAAACAGTGGCAGATGAACTGGTTGACACCGTCCTCGCAAGTGCCGCCGTTCACGCAAGGATTGCTGGCGCACTCGTCCACGTCGCTTAAACATCTGGCGTCGTAGTAGCCGCGAGGACAATCGCACCGGAAGCCGTTTATCAAATCTATGCACCGTCCGCCGTTCGCGCAGGGATTGCTGGCGCACTCGTTGATATCCGTTTCGCAGTGCGAACCGGTGAAGCCTGGCTCGCACTCGCACGAGTACCTGAAAAAGAGCAATCGCGTCCAATGAGAGAATGGAAAGTAACGACTTTTTTGGTGATTCTGTGTTTGTACAATTTAGTATTATATTGATTCAATATTATGCAAGTAACGATGTTACAGAATGCAAAGTAGCGACAAGTTTGATTTTGCCAGATTTGATTCTGTGTTTGTACAATTTACATAATGTTACATTATACATAATTTGTATAATTATACAAATACAGTATTGTATTTATAATGCAAATGATGTATAACATATCGTATTTATATAATATTGTATTTGTACAATTTACGTAACATTATATTATGCAAATAACGATATTACAGAATGAAAAGTAACAAGTTTGATTTGATGTTCGTCACGACACGAATTTTCTAGTTAAGTTCCATCAACCCGCGGCGTCCCGTGATTGGACTATTTTTGATCCAATCGCCACGTGATTCTATATCTGTATAATCTAACATTTCCAATTCTAATAATCTCATTTTTCTTTTTTGTCTTTTTAAATCTATATAAAAACAAAAGTCAATATTTTTTTTTTTGCTATACAATAATTAAAATTTTATTTCAACGAATTTACCGCGGATTTGCAACTGGATCAGTTGGAAGATTGCGTAGCTTAATTCTTCCAGATTGTGACAATATCTGTTTAGTTACAAATTAGCGTAATATCAACATCACAGTTATATATTCAGCTATGTAATTTCTCCTCGGAGCATACTTTTAACACTTTAATGTGGACAAATGGACAAAGTGCAGGGTAATTAAAATAAATTAAACTGTAAATAAATAAAGAAAATTAAATTAAAATTAAAAGCAACTGCAGACCCACCTGTTGATACCGTCGATGCATCTCGCCCCGTTTCTACACGGATTGCTGTAACACTCGTTCACGTTCACCTCGCAGTTGGTACCGGATGTTCCAGGCCTGCAAATGCACTGGTAGCCGTTGATGCGATCCTCGCACCTCCCGCCGAATTGGCACGGATTGCTCTCGCACTCGTCGATCTGCGTTTGACACAGCTTCCCGGTGAATCCCGGGAAGCAGTTGCAGCTGAAGCTGTTCTCGCCGTCGATGCAGCTGCCGCTGTGACAGGGATTCGACTGGCAGTCGTTGATGTTCGTCTCGCAGGAGGCGCCGGTGAATCCTGGCGGGCAGTCGCACGTGTACTTGGCTATCGAGTCCTGACAGATGCCGCCGTTCTTGCACGGCGACGAGGCGCAGTCGTCTATGTTGATCTGGCAGTGAGAGCCGGCGAATCCGTTCGCGCAGTTGCATTTGAACGAGTTGATCAGGTCCGTGCAAACGCCACCGTTCAGGCACGGCTTCGCCGCGCATTCGTCGATGTCGATCTCGCACTGCGTCCCGGTGAAACCTGGAAAAGACGAAACGACGTTACAGAAGAATTGTGAAATAATTAATTAGAATATTACATTATAAGATATTATTAAGATATTATATTATAAAACACTAAAATTACAAAATTAAGATATTATATTATAAAACACTAAAATTACAAAATTAAGATATTATATTATAAAACACTAAAATTACAAAATTAAGATATTATATTATAAAACACTAAAATTACAAAATTAAGATATTATATTATAAAACACTAAAATTACAAAATTAAGATATTATATTATAAAACACTAAAATTATAAAATTAAGATATTATATTATGACACTAAAATTATAAAATTAAGATATTATATTATAAGACACTAAAATTTAAGTATTAAGATATTATAAAAGAATTAGAACGCTAGATGTACAAGAAACTGTTTTGAAAGTTTTTTTTTAAGAAAAAGGTTTATCTTTCTATAAGCTTCGCTTCGTTCTCTTTTTTTTTTTTTTTTGAAATGGAACGTGATTCGCAAACATCGTCGAGCAGGCGAATAAAGTCGTGAGACGGATGATCGTCGCAATTAGCCTCAATTAGCCACGACAGTGGGGAGTGGGGGCAACCAGATGAACCAGATAGGCCGCTAATTGCATCTTCGATCGATCGATTTTTTCTTTTTTTTTTTTCCGCTTCTTCACTCTCAATCGCCCGGACATTGATAATTGCATCAATTATCGACAATAATTGCACCTAACTCGACGATTCGTCGGTAAAATTTTTTGCAAACGCTACTCGACAGCGTCAAATTTCCACGGCATTGGAGAGCTTATTTTTTCATCGGCGAAAAGAGAACGAACGAACCGTAAGATTCTGCGAGATCAACGATAAAAATTCAATTCACGAAACTTCCGCTGATTACGCGATCGAAATGGCGCCCGGTGAACTCTGGAGATGGCAGACAGCTAATTTAGAAGAACAAGCCAGGGAATTCAGTAACGAATCCTAAGAGCGGGGCCACCGATAAATTCCTTGCCCGTGTATGGCAGAATTCTCAATGGGAGAAAGTTATCGTTCGAGTTCGCGGCTTGTGGCCTTCCGCGTTAGAGCGATTCGATCGAACAGCGCAAAATACCGCGTCGGACAAATATCAAAATCGGTTCTGGCCGAGTACAT
>KQ435899.1:18668-31640 GCA_001276565.1 Melipona quadrifasciata
AAAAGGGGGAAAAAATGCAACGCAATCCAGAAGGAAAGATACACGGTGTCAAAATTGGTTCGCGAAATTTCGAGCTGACGTTTCCCAGAGCATTTCCCTCTCGCCTCTCGATCGAGCGTAATTCGAGCAAATATCTGCCCGGTGCAACGACGAGGCAATAGTAATGGCGGTAGGCACAACGAGACGAGCGTTTCGAGCGATCAAGGTGGCTGCCCGGTCTGGGTCCGGCGTTCCAGGGTCGAAGGTCGAGCTGCGCGGAGGAAGAAAAAGGCAAGAGACGGTGAACACCTGTGAGAGGCCAGATGATTTTCGCGATTAACGGTTGCGGCTTGGGCAGCGGCTCACGGCTACTTGAGCGAAAAAGAGAGAGAGAGAGAGAGAGAGAGGGAGCTGTCCACTTCGATGGCCCCCGGTGATGATGTTAATGGACGACGACGTAACGACGAGTCGAATCGCCGCCAGTGACTGCGTTGTTGTCCATCGAATCGAGTGAAAAAGAGGGTCTCGTCGAGAGGTGTCTCATCAAGGAAATGAAGGGACAAGAGCTCTGCTCGTCGACGAATTTCGTCGAACGAACGACACGCGTTTCGAGACGCAAAAGTCACGCAAAGGAGTGAAATTTCTCTCCAGTCTCGCGACAATTAATCAATTAAGCGCGCAAGTTCCTCTGTCGAAGGATCGAGATGCAAAGTATCGAGACACAGTCCTTTGCAACGGGTATAATTTATAATTTAATTGACACAATAAGTATCATTTTAACATTTAAATTAGATTAATATTAATTTAACAAATATAATTTTTTTTTTTAAAGAGTACTTGATCACGCTTTAAGAGAGAAAAAGAAGGAATCAATCAATACAGAACGTGAATCCCCGCTGAAAGACGCGAAAGTCAGCCACCAACGTCGGCGGAACGCAATTACTCAACCGCTCGTAACTGCTTCAATCACCGCGGGATGCGCGCGTTAACGCTTCGCGTTAAAAGACTGAAATTGAAAGACTCGCGGCTTTTTACCGACGTCATCGTATAAATCATTCACCGTTGAACGGCCGGGGCCAAACAGAAAATCATCGAAAGGGAAGCCCCTGGCGGAAGCAACGCGCGCCAGGGTCTTTTTTTCCCCCCTTTTCAAATCGCCTAATCCGCCTCGAGAGACGTCGTACAGTGCACACGTACGCGTAACGTACGTACGTACGGCCGCGCGGGAAAATGACGGCATTACCCACGCCTCTTTTTCTGTAAAAACACGCCCTCCAGCCGCATATCTGGCCAAGTTAACTGTAAATCCCCTCGCCAACCTTTCCCCGGGTCTGACAAACCGTCCAGGAATATTCTCCTCTCTCTTTCTTCCCTCCCCTTTCGTCCCCTTCGCCCCTTCTGATCGAAGCTTCCATCAAAAGACAGGGAACAACCTTGCTGCTGCTGCGCGTATACGTGTACGATTCAGACTCTCTCGCGGCGCTCGCCGAGATAACGGGTCGCGTAAATAGCTAATCGCACGCGGTAGATGAACGACGAAAATCCGAACCGCGCCTTCCCTCGTCCCGCGGAACGGAAAAATCCGCAGGAATCAGAAGACTCTCCGTGCCGAGAGAGGATCTTCGGACAAGGGAGAGAGAGAAAGAGAGAGAGAAGGAACCGCACCCGTGACGCGCGTACATACATCTCTGGATGGAATAACTGTAAATTCGTGGTGGCAAGGAGGTGAAGAGGCGAGACGCGAGGATTCGCCGGAAGGGATAGAAAAATTCCGGAAGCCGAACGCAGCGCTCGTAAAGCTGATTGCGTTGCTGAATACCTCGTTGGATTCCTGCTATTCATCGGCTGCGACGCAGCCTGAATTTATCTGTCTCTCTCCCCGAGGATGCTGCGAGCTATGATGAATCCTTTTCTTTCTTCGGACGGTGCGTTCCCTCTTCCTCCTCCTCCTCTCATCATCACTGGCGATTGTGACCCGAGCGATGGACGATGCGCCTCGGAGACTCCACTTGGTGGAGAATTTATTTGATCGGTGAGATGAAATTTTGCCCGGACGAACAGGAGGAAGATCAGAGGGTTTCGAATTGTCAGGGTTATCCGTCGTTCAGTTCCGTTTCTCTCTCGCTTCTCCCTCGTTCTCGCACTACGCCTTCCGAGGCTTCCTGAAACTCTGAATAAGGCGGAGAACTGGTCGTGAAACGGACGAGGCCATCTCGCGATTCCCAAGACGGGAGGCTCGTCGCGTTCGTCACAGACGGGTTTCTCAGTCCTTTCTTTCTTTCTTTTCTTTTTTTTTTTTGTTTCCTTACCGCCGAACGACTCGATTAATCGCTCGTAATTGGCCGCCCGAGCAATGCTCGCGTGACGGGAAAGGACGCGGCCGAGGAAAACCGTCTTCCCTGAATCTGTGGTTTTTCCGGTTCTCGCTGACGGGCACCAGAAACGCACGCTCGTTGCTCGATCGACGGGTTAATTTGACCGAAGGGAGACTCCCAGTCGCCGCTTCGTTTCCCCGTGGCGATTTTTACCGAACGATCTGACCACTGTCGACGAAACAAGCGGGTCAAAGTTTTCGAGGTAAAAATTCCACGAAAAATTGATCGCCGAGAATGTAAATTACGAATCCTTGAAACACGCGAAATCCTCTCGCAACCTTATAATCGACCTTGTACAATCGAGACGTTCAAACTGCATCTCGCCGAGAAAACGGACGAATCTGCAATTTCGTTTTCTGATCGAAAAAGTGTAACGTAAATGACATTGCACGAGCATTGTTTCGCAATTTATTTTATCGTTGCTCGTTCGACTCGCATGGTTCAACGTTAGGAAGAAGCTGAAGTAAGAAAAAGAAAGTCGAACAACAAAAAGGAAGGAGCAACGAAGAAACGCAATGGTCACCACGGGGCGTCTAATTAATGAAACGACGAAGGACGTTTCGGTATGTCGTGTGACACGCACGCGGCGACTTCTTTTCGGCTTCGACGTCCTTGGAGGACCGAGCCGAATTCCGTTTGATTAACGACGAATTATCGGCCGCGATCCAGCGAGCGATCGGAAGCGATTCGAGGAGCAGGATGCATCGCGTGCGTGCGTAATGTCCATTAAAATGCGCGGTCTCTCGCCGGGAAGTCGACGAACCGGCTACCAACCGAACGAAACGGCCACGGGAGGAACGAGAAGACGAAAGCTTTTTCCGTCGCGGAACACCACCGTCCAAAGATGGAGAGGCAACGATGGGTGGGTCAAACGAACGACGAGATCAGCCACGATCAACAAGAAACGTCAAGACTCGCCGAGATTTATAGGCTTTTATAGACGAGGGTATGAAAAGAAACCGACGGTTCAGAGCGAGATTTTCGACTGTGTCGAAAGATTTCATCGGGCCAAGTGTCGAGAGTCCCGATTTGGAATGATTCTAGGACTGATTTCTTGGAAGGAAGATATCTTCTCGGCGAAAATTTCGAAAATTCCCTGTCTAGGGTGACGCGAGTTTTTACAAATTGTCGAACTTTCGAAGCCCTGGAACGCTTTTAATTAATTTTCGTTTGGCAGTGAACTATCCTAAAACACCAGAAATGGTACATGGTATACCTTTTGGCTCTTTGAAAGTTTGAAATTCATTTATTGTTACAACAAACGTGGAAACCAGAAAAGCACACTATGTAACAGAGAAATAACTTTGTTCGTATCGAATGAATAAACTATCCCAAAATACCAGAAATGGTACACTACATGCAGTTTGGATGAAACATAAGATACCCAAAATTACATATCTTTTGGCTCTTTGAGAGCTTGAAATTCATTTGTCATTGCAACAAAGGTGGAAACCAGAAAATACACTATGTAACAGAGAAATAACTTTGTTCGTATCGAATGGATAAACTATCCCAAAATACTAGAAATGGTACACGACGTATAGTTTGGGAGATACGTAAGATATCTAAAATTATATATAGTTTTTTGACTCTCTTTGACAGCTTGAAATTCGCTTGTCATTACAACAAACGTTTGTCATTACAAAAAATACACTATATAACATTGTTCCTACCGAAAACGTTCGTATCAAATCCTCATCCCAAGATACCAGAAATGGTACGTGGTGTGAAGTTTGGGAGACACACAGGACGTAAAATTACATCTTTTGACAGTTCATTCATCGTCGCATGTAACAAACGTGAAAACCAGAAAATACACAACAAAGGAATAACTTCGTTCGAAGAATAATCGTATATTCTCGAAGCACGAAGCGGAACCTTCGGCTCCGTTCGCGTCCAACGCGGTTCGCCAAATTTGACAGACGCGGCGCTTGAGGCGTGCACGCGGCTGAGAAAAAAGAAAGCACGGCACGTAATATTGGAAATACAGGATTGCGTAACGTCTGCCCGTATTTCTCATGGATATAAGGGATAAGCCGCGCGGTAACGTTCGCGGTTGGCCTGGTGCTTTCGCCCGGTTCTCCACACTCTCCCGGACGCGCGAGCGCCGGGGGAGAGAGAGCACTCTCGGCGTGGCACGCCGTTCCTTCGGTTACACATATGCGAGAGATCTCCGCGCGTCGGCTGCGCGCCACACCCAGGTCGTAACACCGTCTCCGACGCATTTTTCACCGTCGCCGGCTGCTGATACGCTATCTCCTGTGACGGGGGGCTGCTGCGCGCGACCCTCGGTCCTGAGAGAATTATTCGCTTATTCGAGACAGACCCGCCGCCTACTTTCTTCTTCGACTTCCTAAACGCGGATACCTTTCGAGCGTCGGACAGACACACGCGGGACGAAAAGTCCCCAACTATCGAGTGGTATTATTCAGCAACGCTATTCAAAGTTTGGTAAAGAGGGCTCGTGATCGATGGTGATAAAAGCCTCGGACTCCCAGCCGAGACGCTTGTCTCGGGAACGAACGATCTGAAAACGATGATCGATGATCGCGCGCGCGCGCGCGGTTCGGCCAAGAGAGATAACGAAGATACACGGTCACCCACCGAAATTGATTTCCGTTTCTCACTGTGTAATTGGTTCGTGACGAGACCGATATATATTTCCAATCGAACGAGAGTTCCGTTGATCAACTATTGTTTCATCATCGACAACTCGTGAACACCGATCTCGGGGATTTGGACGCGACGACGGTGGGAGAGGGGAGGAATTGGCTATTCTCGGGATACGCGTCCCAAGTCTCATGGTCTCGTGGTCTCGGTTTCACGGCTGATTTACCGCCTCGACTTCTTGGTAATTGTCCGGGGCGTGGCAGGCATCGCGGCGATCTCCCACGCGCGAACGCCCCGATGTCGACTTATCGATAATACATCTGCGGCGAATTCGAGCTGCAGGTCTGGCTGCGGAGTCACCCGGAGCTAAAACGCTGGCTTAATTTCAATAAAGCGGGCAGGCAGTCACGTTCGCCGCGGCCGAACGAGCGACGGGGTTTGCGATTTCAACGAATTCTGGGGAATCGGCCCACCGTGGGAGGTTGTGAATCAGCGACCTTTCCCGGTTGTCACTGGCGGCTCGGATAGAGATTTGCTGCCACCGAGAAGATATATTCAGTTTCGGAGTAATCGACACTTGTTGCAATTCTCGTTTCATTCAGCGCAAGAGCGTAACTGTTACATTTTATATTTCACAGGGAGCCATTTTCAGTGTAACAATTTCCGATCAATTTGCAAGAATAAAAGTATAAACTACGAATGAGTCCTTTCCAGTAGATAAGTTTTTATTTAGCTGAGTGCAGTCGATACGTTTGTCCACGAAAGAAATTTTGTAAATGTAATAAATTTTGTAAAATGTAATAAATTGAAAAGAAAAAAAAAAAAAAGAATCCAAAGTTCAATGTGAAATCACTCAAAGTTCAAGGCGAGACGAAACTGCGAGCTGGAAGGAGAGCTGAAAGGTGTACGCTCTTCACCATTCACCAGTTCGAGCTGCTCTATCTTTGAAAACTAATATAGCATGATGTTACACAACGGAGCATGGGCGTGAGAATGTCAGTGAATTTTTCTGCGAAATCTGCTGAATCTTGAACGCCAGGTCTAACAAACAAGCGTGCGACACGTGTTTCTATGCAATTATGTAAACCGGTAACTAATTACAACTAATTTTCAATTGACATTCGTTTCTCTATGAACTTTGTCTCGCGAGAGATTTCTCAATTCGTACTAACGAAAGGAAAATGAACATAAATACATTATATTTATATATAAATATATATTTGACGTTTTTGCCTCTCAAGTGTTGTGACATTTCTGGCTTGTTACTAACAATTCAATATAATACCGAACTGCTCTAAATATCCGCAAGAAACGGCTTTGATATATCAAAAAAGATACACAACAATTCTTTACATCTGCTTCTTTCGAGATTTCGTTGATCTTTTATTTAGTATAATCGATCGTAATAAATAAAACTCCAAAAATAAACGAGTACGAATAATAATAACAAAAAAAACTCGTATGCCCGGAACGATTCGTCTCACTGAAAAGCCCAGAAGTAACTGTTCTGACTAGGAAACGAAGACGACTTTTTTGCCATAAAATCTTATTAAACATTTGAATCGATGCAAAACAAATTACAGGCGCGATCACTCAACGCCACTCCTACTCGAGGTCTACGCCACGCCCCCTCGCGAATCACGTGAGCCAAATCGACCAATCGCTAATTTTCGTTGCATCAGCGTTGCACCTCAAGAGGCTTACCCCCGCTAAAATCACTTTCAGTAATAAAAAGAAAAAAAAGAAAAAGAGAGAAGATTTTTGTTATCGTCAGAAAGTCGGAACGCATACGAATCGCGACCGGCGTTATCTATTTCGCACAGATCGCCGGAACTTTCTCGCGAGCACACGTAGTCGACCGTAAATAGTTCTTTTGCAAGCGAGAAGGATAAACTTTACCACGGCTCTAACATTTCGACGCGCGTGTTTCATACGTCGAGCAAAAAGAAAACGCGAGATTGCGTGTTTCGTGTACGTATGTACGTACAGTGTGTACATACTACGCCTTTCCTATCTATTATGACAGTAAGAACGAAAGAAACGGTTTTGCGATGCCTAAAAACACGGCTCGTCAATACGGTGTAAGAGACTCTTGAAAAATGATGGTGGAAAAATGACGAATTGGCAATACTTCAGAACGTTAAAGGCTACTCTTTATCCTTTCATAATGAAGAGAGACGGGCGTGTTTTTCGCACGAGGATTTACGATAGCGTGCGCGCTTCGTGAAATTTATATACGTTCTCGTCTCCTCCGGTTTGTCTCGCGATTTATCGCTCGCGATTCGAAGATGCTGAATAGCCTAACGGTGTTTCCAGCAGGGCGATTTCATTTTTTTATTTTCCACCCAACGTGAGCGACTCTTCGAGGAGAATACCGGAAGTTACGTAATGGGCCACTCCGAAAAATGAAAGAAAGAATTTTAACGCTACATAAACTAAGCATCAGAGACGTTAAAGTAAAATAAAAGAAAGTAGAAAATCTTTATAATACAGTAATAGAATACACAAGCTTTTATTTATGTCTCAAGTCTTCAAAAATAACTATAAAATATTTAACAAAGATATTCAAATGGTCACTTTGACCATTTTTGGTAGTTTTAGTGTGAACTACTTCAAAACGAAAATATTTTTCTGAACAGAGGAATATGTGTGTGTGTGTACTATAGATAAAATTTAAAGGATTCGTTTCTTTCTTTAAAAGCGATTTCAGAACCCTTCTTATTTTTTATAATTTTTTTTTCAATTTAATCTAGACACTATGTGACTGTTTTTATTGCTCTTAGACGCTCTTGTTAATCACACTATTAAGTGCAGCTATTAATATTTCACAAGATACGTCACTCGTATATCACAGAGTTAGCGAACCGTTAAATTGACTCTAATGTATTACAATATATTCACTCTAGTTAAAAATTACCACATCTCAGAAGAAGTTTATCGTCGTGTGCAAAATATACTGCGTCAGCAGAAGATTCCAAATGCTCGCAAAAGGAGATGCCATGAATTTCAAAATCAATAGAATTCCATATCAATAAAATTCGAAACTGATGCAATTTCCGTGTTGATACAATTCTACTCCTACCCCCGCGACTTTGTCCTCCTACACATTCGCGAACCACTCTCTTCACTTTCACAGCAGCGCTCGCTGTTGCCAGCCTTGCTCCATCTTTGCGAAACAAAGAACACCTACGAACTTTCCAAAAGTTCCAACGATCTCTGACATTGCAGCACGGATTATGAAATGCCCCGAAGAATTCGAAAGATTCAAAATTCGAAATTTAACAGATTCGTTTCTTCCTCTGAAAATGGTTTCAAAACTTTTTCTCAACGAAAAGTCCCAACGATCTCCGACAACGTAGCACAGATCACCGCGACAGATTGTAAAATTTGAGAGATTCAAAATTCGAAATTCGACAGATTCGTTTCTTCCTTTAAAAGTGATTTCAGAACCCATTTTTAATTCCTTCTTTCTTTTAATCCCAACGATTTCTGACATCGTGGCACGGATCACTGCGACAGGTTGTAAAAAATTTCAGAGATCGGCAATTTGAAAGATTCGCTTCTTTCTTTCTTTAAAAGTGAATTCAGCGGCGTGAAGAAAGGGGGGAGGGGGCAGGCGAGAAGGAAACGGCGGTCGTGCAGCTCGAGTCACATTTTTCTCCGCCATTGAGGCGGCTGTATCGCGAGCAAGTGGAACAAACTGGTGGATGCAAATCCATCGATGCCACGATACCTGAGAACTTCAGCCTCGTTTCTCTCCGCTCGTTCCGAAACGAGAGAGCGAGAGAAGGTGGGTGTGGTCGACGATATCGCGCGCACGGATGCAGGAGAGCGCATTGCGAGCGCGCTTCGTAACCTCCATAGGAGGCCCGACGTGGCACGCCGTACCACACTTAAGCCTAATTCACACTACGACAAAACACGTTGCATGTCAAAGTTGCATAATTTTGTTGGAAACCAAAAGAGAAGGAAACCTTTGTCCAACATTTCCTCTTTGCGATTCATTGCATCTACCTGGCAAGGTTCTCTGATACCTTTTCGGTGTATTCGTAACAAAATTGTGACTTTTAAATGACAATCTAAGTTGATGTAATTTGGAGATGTAAAGTCTCTACTTTGACAGTCGTTGGGGTCTTCCTTTCCGAAGATTAGTAAATTTTAAAGATTGATATTTTTATTCCTCTTTGGAACGTTTTTTTTTCGAGCTTCATTAGAAACAGGATTAAACGAACAGAAATCCTAACAATGTCCAAAGTCGATAAAATGGCGGAAGAAAAATCGTCGATCTTCAGAATGACCAGAACAAATTTCTTAATGTTTGAATCAAGTAAAGTAAAGTATCCTGACTTTTTCACCTTTACAACGTTACGTCATATCAAATTACTTTAATTTTTCTTAGTTGTGCTCTTGCCACTCTAGCACTTCATTACAACGTGAACGCAGTTCGAACGAGTCGTTTCTGTAAAATTTACAGAAATCTGTTGCAAATGTATACAAAAAGAAAAAAAAAAGAAAAGGACATTGTTTCGTTACGCAGTGTGGACTCGTCTTTAAATAGCAGTTGCACCTTCTTCTAGGATCCAGGATAACGGTTCATCCGTGGATCTTTTCCCCGTGGAGCCAGCAGCAGGCCACCTCTCGCGGCCATCTGGGATCCCGATTGACCGCGTGTGGCCGACCGTGTCCCAATGCCGATCGAGTCCCGATGTGTTGCTGATTGGTCCGGCTTAACGACGTCCGCGGTACCGTCGACTTTCGTCGCTTGCGAACGGGCGAGTTAACAGGCTTCGCAAAGTGCCTTCGTGAATTTCCGCTTCGACGCGAGCGGTGATCGAAGATCGAGTAATTTCTCTTCTCGCTCTCTCTCTCTCTTCGGCTCGACTTGCAAAAAACTAGCAACGCAGAAAATTCGAACAACCGATTTATTATCCGAGGAGAAAGTACGAACGTAGGCGATTCTTTTTTCTCGACGAACGACCCCTCCTTGATCGAACCGCGATACACGGAGGCTTCGATCGTAGTCTCGTCTGAGAAGAGAAATCGCTAATTGCGACGCGACTCTGAAATCTCAATCCTCCGATACTTATTAACTGCTCTCCGATTGAGTTCTTATTCGCTACTGATTGCCCCTTAATAAACCCCGGCCGGGGCATCAATTTTCTAAATGGAAGACATTTTCTATTGGGCGGCCAATCAGCTGGCACAATAAAGCCAGAGAACAGAAGGATGGATTCGACGGCGAAAAAATATCGCTACCTGGGTCATTTTGCGCAAAGTATAGAAAGTTTTAATAAACCTCCGTTTCCAATTATCCTTATCGTCATTTTTCCACTTTTTTCTTCTTCTTCTTTTTTTTTAGAAACGCGACTCGGAGCACAGGCCAGGGCCCGCAATGGAGCAGATTGAATTAACGAGTCTGCGCCGGGGCTATTAATTTATTGCGCACTGTGTTGTCTGCTTTGGCCCCCGGTAATTGCGTTGCCGTGAGATTCGAGATAATGCCAACTACACGTTTTATAAATAGCTGGCAATATTATTTTAAGTCGTAAGTTCTCCGGTGCGCCGCGGCGAGCCACGTGCAACGCACAACGACCATATTACAAAATAGTAGCAATTACGCCGTACATGGCGCGATCGTATTTTCCCTCGTAAATCGTGGTCCTCGGGTACCATCTAATGGCACCGGTGGAGCAGAGCAGAGCAGCCGTGTCTTCGAATCGATCCGCTCACCGTGGAAACGCCGGGGCAAATGGCTAAAGCCAAGTTCAAAACTTGCTCGAAGGGATCGCTCTCCTTCGCGACTGATTCGAATCGTCAATTCCTCGACGCTTCAAAGAGCTGCCAAAGCGTATCGTCCAAAATTGACCAATTTGTGATTTCTGTTCTGCGAGGAAAATTTTTACAGATGCAAAACGGTGTATTTTCTTGGAGATTTAAAGAGACTCTTTGTAAAATAATACAAAACGAATAAATGTTTGCGTCACTTATTGCAGAGCTTTTCCATTCTCTCACTATTTTTCTTTTATGCTTCACGCGTCGGTAGTTTCAGCGTTGATCTCTTTGTATCAAGTACCGTAATGGGTTGCACAGGCACGACGTGTATATTTGTTTGTACTGCAACGCAATAAAACTCTTTTCAAACCTAACCTCAAACCTACCTTCAAACCTAACCTAAACCGAAAATTTGAAATAATATCCGATTCCTTCTTCAAGATGTGGATCCAAAATCTACAATATCGTTGCCATTCGCAACGAGATAATATTATTCTGCAAAACTGCTGCAACTGAGTGCTATCGACAGATCTATGGGGTCGGCCGAAAATCACGTCTTACTGAAATAATTATAATTTTGTAATTTCTTTCTTTCCTCTTTAGAGATTAAAGTACACTAATTAATTAGGTTCATGTTTGAAAATTAATAAAATTGGTTTTAAATTTTTCTTATATTTTGACGTTTTATTGAAAGAAGGAAAGAAAGGCGGGAAGAAACTCTTGGCCCACCCTATACTCTACGAGTGCAGAAGACTCGAGACAAAAGGATGCAGATTTGACGTTACAAGATCATGTTAAAAACACCCTCACTTATTCGACTTATTGTAGAAAACACGAACTTCTATTCGCACATTTTATAAAAATCGTTCGAATCTCTGAGAACGTAGCATTATAAATCAGCAAAAATACTCTAGAGAAAATTGCAAACTGGCCATTTTTACCATTTTTGGTAATTCTAGCGTTAAAAGAATCCAACGGCAACGAAACCGCAGGAACAAAGAGAGAAAAGAAAGAATTCGAAAGACGCAATTTTTTTCTGCGAGGAAGATATGTTCGCGCGATGCATAACTTAACCCTAACCTAAACCTAACCTAAACCAAGAATTTTGTAGCCCAAACGATAGCCGAACGTAGACAGAAGATCTGACGTTAAATCGCACCTGTCATCACCAGCGGACCGAATCCTATTGATACTTTTAACGCATCGGACACGCACGATGAGCCAAAATGATTATCTGTCCCAGCGTCTCTCAACCGATAACGAGCCGGACCGATCTAAACCGGGCTTTTTTCCCCTCGTCGTCAGCGATACAGCCGGATACATTTCGGCGAACGAAATGAGCCTTTGCTTTTAAACTGCCTGGCCTTCTCACGGTTTTCTACGTTTTTTCGTCCGATGTCGCCCATCTCGGTTTTCATCGCCGCGACATTTGACGGAACGTGCGTTGTCTCGATTCATTTCTACTCGTTCCTCGCTCGAAAATTAAATTGCAATCTTACGACTTTTGAAGTGCTTCGACTCCTCTGCCCTCGGAAATATATATTTTTTTTTTTTTTTTTGCGATATTATTACGAAATAGCGAGCGAAGCATCGCCTCGAATAAAATGACGTAGCGTTGAAAATGATCATCCTGTGCAAATATTCGGCAGTTTAGATGAAATTTTCGTTGATTACATTTTTTCATCGAGTCTAAAGCAATCCTGATTGTTAATAATTCTGATTCTCTGAAATTTTATAAAATTTTCGTTATATGAAGCAATGGGAAGTTTATCCTGAATTATTCGATTTATAATATTCGATGACTCATGACTGCTCACGAGAATTTCCTCTGTTGTACCTCTTATGATGCGTCCAGTTGTATTACAATTTATCGAAAATTTTATTTTAAATTTATTGCAATATTAATATTGTGTGAAAATTTTAGTCAAATTCGAGCGTGACGCAAATGGTCGAGCCAGTGTACAATAGCAAAATTTTCATTTGCAAACGAAGTAACCGTGGCAGATTGAATATGGAGAAACGTAGCTCGTGGACGTGACGTTAATTGACTGGCAGAAATTGTTGACGCAGGCGTTGAGCATCGCGAGCGACGGAGGTAGGCAGAGAAACGGAGAAAAGGTGGCTCGCGATGAAAGGGAACGAGACGAGAAACCACTGGAACGATGACGAGTGGAAAATAAAGGAGCAGTCCGCGAGTCCAATCCCAATTAGATCGGAATTCCGGGTTTAATCGACA
>KQ435899.1:34243-52671 GCA_001276565.1 Melipona quadrifasciata
AAGCGTCGTACGTATGTCTCGTTCAGAACTCGACAACTTACCTGCAACAAAGAAAACGAGAAGGAACAGCGTTAAAAAGAGTGCGAAAATTCAGCTGGCTTGAAAGGAAGCTGCGCGAAACGAAAGAGAAACTTCAACTGTCCTTGGCATTTAGCCTAGGCATTGTGCCGTTCTGGCGAACCTCGTTCGCAATTCTTGGCTTCCCGCATCGAGCGAACAACCGCCTTAACAACCAGAAATCTATCGAACGATTCTTATCAATCGGGAGCTTATTTATTTACTTTAAAGACGATCTGACTTGGAATAGTTCTAAGAAGAAATATTAAATAAAAGGCTTTGGACTATTTGGGAAACTATTAAATTTGTGAAAACATAAACTTGTAAACATGCCGTAGTAATTGGTTTATCACTAATAATCAGTTACTGCTAATTATTACTAATTACTAGTTATTACTAATTTATTTCTATAATAAGTTACCAAATTAGTTACTAGCGACTAATGGTAAAAGCACAGATAAGGTGCATTCATATACCTCGTCCTACCCAGTCGGTATTTCAGGTTCGTAAGATGCAATATCTATTCATATGCGTTTATTACCAATAATTAGTTACTAGTGACTTAATGGTAAAAGCACAGATAAGGTACATTCATATATACTCGTCCTACTCAGTCGGTATTTCAGGTTCGTAAGATGCAATATCTATATATATAAAAAAAAAAACATCAAAAAATAATGTAGAGTTTATCCATTGATCTAAAGAAATTGGAATATTCCGTTGCATAAAGGTGACTGTATCACTCTCCAAAGAAATGTTAAAATAATTAAATACTCGAAGAAAATCATCATGTTAAACACTGACACGGTATTTGACGAATTTAATAAGCTTTTGTATTCAAACGAATTATTCTGCAAATAATTGTTTAAAAATTCTGCGTGAAATAAATATATTGATATTACGAAAATTAAAAATGTCAATACCCTACGCCCCAATAGCCGAAACCAAGCCGATCTTTGGTACGTAACAATCGCGAGCGATCGGCAAAGTGTCAGCGATAATTTTCTCCCCCTGCTCAATTTATTATTCCGCGTGTACAAAATTGCTCGATCTCCTCTTGCCTCCCAAGCGGCGCACAGCCTTGGACGCAGTCGAAAGCTCGCTCTTCACCGCGAGGCACGAGATGGAAGGGGGGAGAGGATGCTGCGAGCCTACCGGCAGAGCGTGCTGCTAATCGCCGATTAGAAACGGCGGCTGTCCGATAGCGGAAAGAATGTCGTCGCAAACGAGGAGCAAGCCAGATGGACAGACCGATAAAGATATTTATTGGCGTGGTTATTCGCGACCGATCGATGGCAAGGTGCGTGCCACATAAATTCGCGCGACTCGTCGTAACGAGTAAATGAACGGAATCTGCTCCTCGTCCGGTCGCCGATACCGGAGGAGTTCCACGAAGCCAGCAGGCTGTACGGAACCTGTGGAAGAGCTTCAACGTGCGAGTTCGCATTTTCTACGTATACATATTGTAAAAAATAAAAATTCGTATTATAAAAAATAACGTCTCGTACGTACAATTTAATTAATACGAGCTTGTCCAACAAAGGACGTATGGCATTCTTTCGTTTAACCCGAAACATTACGTCGATACGTGTCGTGAATAGTTTACCGCGAAAAGTGGCTAACACGAGCAAGACTCGCATTCTTGCGGTCGAAAGTAGTTCACAACCGTGCCTTTGATACACGTTATTGCACACAACCTCGATCCTCGATAAATCTCGCAAAGTCAATTTTGCAGCATTTCGTTTTAGAAAACAGAACGGCCAACGTTCGCCGACTTTCTATTCTTAATGCCAACGCGAAACGTGTAAGAAAAGAATCGATCACTCGACGTACGACGAGGAAAGAAATTCGCGAATGGCGGGGAATTTTTTCCGTTCAGCGAGGTAACTCGTTAGCAAAACCTAGAAGGAGCGCCACGGTTGCTCTCGGTCTCGATGAGCCCGAGATTTGAAACAACTTCTGGCGAACCCTCCGCCTCTAATGAGGCCCGGTTCCGCGATCCTGGTCAACGAGATCATCGTCCGACTTCACCGCGTCTGCTTTAAAAACCGCATTATCCCGGTCCATTGCGCTAACCTACCTAGAATACCTTGCAAATACCTTTCAATACATAAAGATTCTTCACGATGGTTAAGGAAATTTACACAAGTTAAGCACGGGCTTGATCGACCGGTTTGTGCAGTGGTCGAGGATTTTGTCGATTCCTTTGGCTTCCGCTTACTTGAGGATAATTAACTTTCAGAAGAAACATTGAGCGACACTTGTGGGATGGTGGATAAGAGGACAGGATTGTGACTGATTGTGAGGCGACAGATGGTGGAACCGATCGATTCGTCGCGAACGACACGGTGTCCGGACGAATTGAGACGTCGTTTCTTGAAAAACAGGTTCCAGGCGACAATTTTCACGTCCCTGAATGCGGGAATTTCTATGCGCGCAGCGATTAATATCCGGTATTAACAACTTCACCCGTGTCTGACGCGAAGAAGTTTGAGGTTTCCGCCGTCGGGAGAGATTAATCGAGAAGGAGCGGGATTTATCTGAGGGACGAGATATCCCGTCTGTCCGGAGAGTTCTCGATTCACGATCGAACGAACGTTCGCTCGGCACGGTGAACGAACAGAGCAACGAGGAAGAGTCAACCGGTGGTCCGCGGCGGTATGTAGGGTAGCAATGCCATTTTATCACAGCGCGGCCCGTGGAGAGCCGTGGATAGCGGTACCGACAATCCAGTCCGGCTTCAGCAACAGCACCAGCTTCGTACGAGAGGGCGAAGGTCGCGTCGGACATGAACACACCCGGGTACGACCTACCTTGGTCGATTTCTCTCCCGTGTGCAATACGTACTTCTCTCTCTTATCTCCCGTAGTACGTTCTCCGTACCTACGTTCTATCTAATTCTCTGTCTCTCTGTCTTTTATTTTATCTATCCTGCTCCTCCTCCTCCTCCTCCTCCTCCTCCTCTTCTTCCTTGCCTCCCGTCGTGAACAGTCCAGCGATCTGTTCGTTCCTTCTCCGCACGTATCCATGTACGTAACGACCCAGGTTAATTAAGTTAACTGTCCAACTTTGAAATCGAACTCGGAATGGTTCTGTTTGTTCGGCGGACACGTGAGCCGTCGTTGACGCGGATATATACCGCAACGACCGGGAATCGTGAACAGGGTGTGTGCTACGCGGCAGATTGCACCGGCCACGGTAATTAGGTAGCGGACCGTGAAAATAGCAAACGCAGAGGATCGTATCGTACCGATTGTATCGCGAGGCTCGGAACGCTGGACGGCTCTCTCTCTCTCTCTCTCGCGTGTAATTAGGCAGATCGAGTTTTCACGTTGCTCGATTGATTTTCCGATTTTTCTTCTTTTTTCTTTTCTGTCGCGTTTTCTTTTCAGTCTCGTCGCGTCGGGGATCTGAAACCCGTCACTTTGACATAACTAAAATTGTTCCATAGGTTTCGAACTTCAAATTCTAGACAAATAAGAGATTTGTCAGACAGATATATTGAACAAATACGTGAAAATTAGAAAAGATCAAGTCGAATAAAAATTTTATTTAAAACGAGACTGTAAAACGATGTACAAATATATTGAAACGATAATAGTGATTGGTTCACAGTATTACTGAACCATCGAACAAACTTACATTTAACAAAGAGTTATTAACAAATTAATTAATTTATCAAATAAATATCATCCATCAAATGTTCATGGTTTGAAGAATCAGGCAGAGATATTTCTTACAGAAAATCTAATTTTTGAGAAATTCTTCAATGGAGATGCATCATCGGAAAGCATGGTCGTAGAAATAGTAAGAAGTATATTAATTTTGTTTGTCACTCGCAAGATGAATTCGATTTTATCAAATACCATACTTGAATTAATCTGCAAAAGGATTAATTTCGCGTGCAAATCGGGAATGTTTCCCATTGAAACAGTTTCGAGTACCACACACTTGGAAACGCAGAGTGAACGCGAACTTTCATCTTCTTATCGTGTCTGTTCCTCGGGAAGCGGGAATGGATGAAAGAGCAAAAGAAGGCGTGAAAGTTGCCCGATTGTCTCGCACGTGGTAAAAGGTCCCTGCGCGCCACAAAAAGATCTCGACTTGCCGAACGAGATACACACAGAGAATATATACGGGATGGAACAACAGAAGAAAACGTAATTTCTGCAAAATGCTACAACTGGTAGGAAAGATCGCAACACCAGACTGATCCTGGCGAGGTGAACAACCTCTAGCTACTCTACAGAGGTTAACCCCTTGCGCTGGCAACTGGTTCGCGGACCATAACGAGTGACCAAACCGTACACTGCAAATAATTCGTCGCTTTCTTTCTGACCTCGTCGGTATGATATCACTGGATTTTACCAATGATAGTGGTACGATATCACTAGAAATTACCAAGATTTGTTTTGCCTGGGTTATATTTAAACCGAGGTTATACTTAAAACCGAGGAAATATTGCAATTTCGGGATAAATTCAGCGCAAGAGGTTAACGATCCTTGAAAATTGAACGTCTTAGATCGTTTGAAGAAGAAGAAGAAGAAGTTGAAGACTAGAAGACTATTAGAAGACTATTAGTCGCTTCGAGCCATTGTCATTGCCAAATTTCGCGACGAGATTCGTTTTCATTATCGCTATCAGAGACTTCATTTCTCAGTTCCTCGATCTCCCCCGGTGAAAGATGAAGGAAAGAGAGACAAAGGGAAGACGAGGCAAGGATAGTCTTACGTAACACGTTAAGGACGATCGGCCGGTCAGCAGGATCCAAAGGATCGACGTATTCGAGCGAAGGAAGAGTCACGTAAGAGGCAGCGGTGACCCGACCCGACCTCCAGAAAGGAGGTACACGCCTTCGCCAAAACCAATCAAGCACGGTTCGGAATGCCGGTTTGCTCTTCGGGGTCTTCGACTTCCATTTGTGCGGGATGAACTCGGCGTAAGGAACCTCTCCCACTGCCTCTCTTCTCCCTTCGTATTCTTCTGCGCAACGCGTTCGTTGTTCCGCGCAAGCTCGGGCACCAGTATGCGCGCCTGTTCACACTTTATTTTCCGCCCGCATGGGGGGGCAATTCAGCCTTAATTGAGATTCTACCGAACCGCGTCCTTGATGAGTTCATCTAGATCCCTCCCCTCCCCCTAACGCGTCATCGCGTAACGCCGCGTCTATTTCACGAACGAGCAACATTTTTCATCTCGAGTGATTACGGAAGATGAGCTTGGGAAGTATCTTGAATCGTTCGAAAATGAAACGATCAATTTTTTATATTTTTTTACACAGTAAAATTCTTTTTTTACCTCGGCTGTTCAAGACTTCACAACTTGATCAATTTTTTATCTCGAGTAATTACAGTTCTCTGACGAGAAGAATGTTTCGTAGAGAGTTTTGAGAAGAGGATCGAAAGGGGAATTATTTGAAGTAAATATCTTGAATTACTTTCCGACAGCATTCTATATCGAAGAAATTGTTAAAACTTGATATTTTTCACAGTACTTTTTTTCTGGTAAGAACCGATAGCTCTTCTTGAACCAAAGAAGGTCGCACGAGAATCTCGGTCGCAGATCTTGATGGAGATGCACCCGTGGAGTGAAAAGGAGATGCGACGACGAAACAATTTGGCTCGGGGAGATCGCTGGTCTGCTGGTCTGCTTTTTCGAGAAACACGCGGTTGAAAGTGTCCGCGCGAACGCAGGGGGAATGCGGGGGGCAATTAAATAATTGGCTCATTAAAGCGGCGGCTTGTTTCAGGCGACGATCGGCCCCCGATGCGCTTTCGAGAGAAACCACGACGGGGAAACGATCTCAGCGACGAGCAGATAACCAGAACGCCAACAGTCGACGGAAGAATGTATCTCGTGGAGTCAATTAGTCAGGGAACGATAAATCGGTTGGAGTGTTCGCGATCCTCGTGCCGAATTCTTGATCTTGCACTCACAATGGCTGTTCAGTGGGAGAAGAAAGAGAAAGAGGAGAAAAAATTTGACACTGCGACGAGCTAAACGTCACAAGAATTTCGTTCGAACTTTCGTTTCTCATTGGAGAGATCGTTTCATCGAAGGTAATTCATTTCGTCTAAAAAACGATTTCTATTAGTCAGAACAACAAATGAACGTCGATTCATATATACGTCAAGTGAATTAAAAAGAAAATGTACGAAGAAGATTACTTCGTCTAAAAAAAAAAAAAGGGAAGAAATGGTTCAGATTCCCGACACGTATGTACGAGTTCTTCTATCATCCAACAAAACAAAATGGACATCGGTCCATACACACGCGAAGTGAATCAAAGAACGTCAATCTCCGCGCGATGAAAGTCGAATCGATTACCGGTGGTGTTTGCACGGTCGCTTGCTGTGCTCGCACACCGCACCGCGGTTCTTTCCAGGAACCGTGTCGTGCACGCGGCGAACGGTGGTTGTATTATCGATCATTAGACGGTGACCGTTAATTAATCGATTCTCCCAATAATGGAAGCCGCGATACGTGGCAGCTGGCAAACGACCACGCCTCGGACCGTTGTCCGCGATATAAAGGGAGGACACAACAACGCTGGGCTCTTTCAGTCATTACGCCGCAAACCCGTGATAATGATCGGTTGATTAAGTCGGCCTGACCTCCGCGTTGGCCCGAGACGTTCGTTGAATCGCCATACGTGCTCGATGAAACGGTGAACTCTCCTGGCATTGAGCGGTTTATTATGAATCACCGTGGACTCTCTTTCTCTCTCTTTTGATCCGGCTGTACATAGCTATACACGCTGAAACGAATGGACGCTTGGGTGTTTGGCGTCACAGGGTGGAGACAAATGTCTGCCAAATGTCTGACCATCATAGATGAATTCTGCACCTTCGGTTTGATGGAAATACATACACGTAAAAAATTTGCTGTAAAATTTCAAAGTCAAAATTTTTTTGCGTTGTATTTCATTTTTTTGCAGCATGAAGGTAAAACTTTTTCAAGAAAAAATGGCAACGCAGTTTCTCAGTCATTTGACATTGCGGACGCGTGGGTTCTAACAGCGACTTTATGCTTCTGGATTAGGTTTAACTAACATTTGATTTATAATAGTCAGTAGCATCAGTGTGAGTCTAAATAATCAAACAATAAAACTGACTGTTAACAGTATTCGAAATACAAACATTATCGTCCACGCGTCCAGAAGCATAAAGTCGCTGTTAGAACCCACGCGTCCGCAGTGTTAAGTGATTAAGAAACTTTTTTTTGCAAATAAGACACTATAAGTATAAAAATAATATATTTATCGATATATTTGTGCAAATATATTTTCACAAAGGTAGAGAAATAATTTTTCAAACTCTGCCGTAAATGTCGAATTGCAACGTTGCAGCTTCCGTCGAATTCCCTTCGATTCGACCTTGCTGCCTCGAGCAAATTATGCACGCGACAAAATTATGCCACGCATTCTACTTTGTGGGTCAAAAGGCTGGCAGTACGTTTCCTTGTTTACGACGATCGCGACACTCACCTCCTCTTTATAAAGCGTTCAGTTTATGGAGCCACGTGGGGAACACCATATATATATATATATTCATATATACCCGATGTACCAGTTGCGCACACTCGGCAACAGGAGGCGAAGAAACAACGAAGGGTTTCTCGGTCCGCCGCGGCGCACTTCGACCCCCAGAGGGCATGATTTATGACGAGGATGGCTAATTACCATGAGGCCGTCCCGGATACACAAGCAGATATCACAGATATTGATTCAATTATCGAGATTAATGGCCACGGGATTGTGACGACGGTGTGGTGCCAGTGATTTATCACAGGGGGCAGCGCGAGGAAGCGGAGGAATCACTGCCCGCCGCCCCGACGTTGTCCTCGTCGCCGAGAGAGATCACCATTACCGCCGGCATAAGCGTCGCTATCGGCATCGTCATCATCCTCTTCCTCCTCTTTCTTGGAGGAAAAGGAGGAGGGGAGATATCTCTCGCGGGCACACGGGAAGGAATTCTGAATCCGACCAAACGTGTCGACGACCGAAAGCCTGATTTACTCTCGTTCCACGAGTCCGCGACTAATCTTCGCTCTGCCGAAGCGGAATGAAATTCTGCTTGCCTTTGCAATTTTTTCGTTCCGATATTTTTATAACATATCTGTAATTGTAACGTCATCTCAAACACGGAACATTGAAACGTTACTTACGATCTGTATTAACGTTCAATTTCAAGGAATTAAATTTAAAATTTTGCAATTTGCTTTTTCTTCCAAATCGAGACCGCTGAACCTAAGTTACGCCACTCCTACTCGAGGTCTACCACGCCCCCTCGCGAATCACGTGACTCAAATCAACCAATCGCTAATTTTCGTTGCATCAGCGTTGCACCTGAAGAGGCCCGATTTTCTGGGTTACCCTCGCTAAAATCACTTTCAGTGATAAAATCGGCTCGCTGGAGGCGAAATGGTTTGAGTTACATATTTTCTCGAGCTTTTCAGTCTACTGTCCATCGATTGATCGAGGCGAAAGCGTCGAAAAATGGCGAACGAGGGCGACAGAAAACGCAAAAAGGTAATTAATTTGGTAAGGTAAACGAGGAGGTATCCGGTTTCTTTTTCCACGCGGCGATCTTTCTCTCATTAGCGCGAACGCAGCGTGACCCGGACTTTTGAAACGCTTGCTCCGCCCCTCTCCGCTCGGCGGTGCGCGTCTCTTCCCTTATTATCGTCCTGCATCGCGACGAGTCCCGTTTACGTCGTGGGAATACCGCGCCATCGATATTCATATCGTGTATCCGCTGGCCGGGTCGAGATCGTTCGAGATCTGGCTCGACCGCGGCGCGCCTTCCAGCAACACGGTTTACGTTTCCCCGTGTAATTGAGAGAGTCCACGCGAAACGCTTCCTACCCGACTGGCCCCGATGTGTGTGGACTCTCCGGCTCGTCCGAGTCATCCTTTTGCGAAGGTTGCAAGTCAGATTGAAATATTATTATAATAATATTTAAAAAATATAATAATATTATGGGGAAATATTATTTCTGTAACAAGCAGAGATAAGAATTTTGATAAGTTTGATTCATTCAACTTCTTTATCTCTGAGACAGTACAAGGCAATGTTCGACTTTTTGAGAAGGGAAGGGAAACAAGAAAGTGATCGATTGTAAAATTATCATCCCGAGGGCACATGATTCGAGGTAACGAAACCACTACCTTGGAAGACTGTCTGTGAACGTTTTCAACTTTGCGAGAACCGTTCGTTTAACCACTAATCAGTTGCACCTATTTAACAACAAATTTCGCACAAACTTTTCACCTTGCTACATAAATTCAATTCATCGTTGACGCTTCATTGTCAAATAATGCACTATGCGCACATTTTGCTCTAATATTTCCATGAAAGAGCCCGCTCTTTTTTTTCCTACAAGCTTCCCCGATCGGCCCAAACTGTCCATTCAGAAATACCACGAAGAAAAGTATCGGGCCGATCATCCGACAGCTGTTTGGGAAGAAAATGTGCCTCGCGTGGCTTATGGGGATCAAGGCCACAATGAGAGGAAAAGTTTCGAGAGAAAAAAAACGATCGTCGTACAAAGAAATCACCAAATTGTGTGCGTCGTCCTAGTCGAATCGTTGCTACGTGATTCGTGCTGAATCCGAAATAAGGTAATGAATCGGCACAGGGGAGGAATAATACGCGATTAGGGGTACACAAGCGTGAAAAAAGAAAGAGAAAAAAAGTGAGTTTCGCGGAAACTGAATGCGAATATGCGGGCCCTTATGGCGAAGAGTGACGAACAAGTATTTCTGATGAGTAATAATACAAATAAAAGTAATAAATGAATGATAACAAAAAAAAAAAAAAAAAAAATTACGTGAGTATAATATCTTCAATGAATTCTTGATATTGAAGAATGAAACACATCGACAACAGTTAAGAATAATAACAATACAATAACCGAATAATAATAATTTTCAATAAACCTTTGTTGTCGAAGAATAAAGACACGTCGACAACGGTGGGAATAATAATAACAACAAAAATAATAACAAAAAGAGTTATTTGGGTACAATATTTTCAACAATCCTTTTATTTATAACGAGAGGAGGGGGGAGGGGGTTCATAGTAAATTCTCTTGGACGCTCTCTTAAGCCTTTCCTCTGACAAGACGCATTGCTGTACTTATTAAAGGAAGTGAAGAAAAAGAGAGAAAAGAAGAAGGAGCGATCACGATAGCACAGAGTCCTTCTTCGAATCGGCTCTCTCTCTACCGAGAGAGGGAGAAATAAAAAAGTCGGAGGACCGTTCGCGACAAACATTCAATAAGTTTAACGAGCCACCGGCACCGTAACGGCTCTTGGCCAAGCGAGTTCGTAGCTTTTAATTGGTAGCCGAATATTTGCATGTCGACAAGCCGATCCCTTTTTCGGTACAAGGGATTCTCTCTCATCTTTCTCCCCTTCGACGATTTCGTCCCTGCGCTTTCTCGCGCGGCGGTCGCGTTCCACGGTCCCTTTTCTCTCGATCCGATACCGAGGGCGACGATAACGTTCCCGGTGTATTTCGACGCAGCGGATAATTTGTAAGGTGTCGCTCGCGATGTCGAACACCAAGCGTTGCCTCGATTATCCGCGACGTGTTCGGCTGGACGCAACCACCAGGATCCTGCGTTCCCCCCCTTTCGCCTTCTACTGATATTTTTATTAACGCCAGAAACATCGACGACTAGAGCGTAAAATTTCCATAAAAGAAAGCTTTATGACACGATAAATTACGCAATTTTTAAAAATACACTACCTTCACAAAAAACCGTTTATTTCAATTATCAGACGTAAAATACTTCTTAAACCGAAAGAAAGTAATATTTAAATTAAAATTTAAATAAATATAGTAACGTACAAGTATTGCTAATTTCAATTTCGTTAGGTGGGTTAAAAAATGTCCCGAAAAAATGTGGGACGATTTGAAACCCATCCAATCCCGAAGAGTTGAGCGCCTCGGGGGCCGCAATCTCGAGTTGCACGGGTCTCCGCGGGCCGCGAGAAATATCGCGGGCTCGCGTTCGTCACGAAAATCCACGATTTCCCCGCGAGCGTGGTATCAATTTCGAAGCAGAGCGGAATGAGCCGATACGTCCGACCGGTTCTCTGTTTAACTGGCTGGTTTTCTCGGGGTCACGAGGGAGTAAATAAATTCAGGGAATAATTCCGTCGGCGTGGATCGAGGGCCGGTCGCTGGCCGGTGACCGGTACCGGGCGTAGTTTAGCATCGCTGTTATATTCCGGTGAGTCTGCGGTAGCCTCGGGACATCACGAGCCACGAGAAGCACCGTCTCTCATTTTTTCTCCCCTCGGAAGCCTCTCCTTCTCCAACTCTTTGTTCCCTCTAAATCCTTCCTTCGCGTGTACGTCTCGCTTCGGTTTCGTGTAATCTTTCTGTTGCAGACTCTCAGTCGCGTGTAATCTTGCGTTTCTGTTCCGAGGAGGATATATCGCCTGATTCGAATGATTTATACACGCTCGAACGATACGGAACGGCACCGAGAGTCTTAATTTCGAGAGTTTCAGTCGTGGAACTTCGAGCAAAGTCGACAGAAGACGAACAATCGCAGTTTTGGCGTTACAAACGACTGACACATTCCCCGATAGTAAGAAATATTACTCTTGTGTATGTTTCGTAGATAATTGTACAATTTTTGTTATCGCACTGTATCGATTTAATTTTATTAACGCACCATAACAGTCGAACCTCCGTTTTCAAGGATTCAGTTAACGTTTTCCCAGCGGGATATTTGAAATGACAGTCAAGTGTAAGAATGTCAATTTTATCACTGAAAGTGATTTTAGCGGGGGTAATCCAGAAAATGTAGGTGCGACGCTAATGCAACGAAAATTAGCGATTGGTCGATTTGGCTCACGTGATTCGCGAGGGGGCGTGGGCTAGACCTCGAGTAGGAGTGGCGTCGTCTGGTACTGAGCGATCGCGCCTGTAATTTCTTTTGTGTCGGTTCAAACGCTTACCTTATTAATTTAATTATGGTAATTTTATTAATGGGCTCGAAATTAATATTAACTTCTGTTTGGACAGAAACGCGAGTGTACAAATCTACTTATTTAAATCATAGGCGATTCATATGTAAAGTATTTTGACACGGTTCTTCTAGCCTTGACAAACATTTTCATTTATTTATTCTTATTAATATTTTTGGACAACCAAAATCAGGTATCATGCGCGAAAGTGTCAAGCGAGAAAGAGCGTATCAACGAGTTACGATGCCAAGAGTTTAGAAAGCTGAAGTTACGCGAACCGGCGAGGTTCGAATGGTAATGGGACTGGTTTGATATTCCTCGATGAGAAAATCTTTAACGAGCGTGATCAGCGGTTCGATCGATTTACCTGCCAGATTACCTGAAACTCTTTTGAGAAATGAAGCACTCAGAAATCAGCCAATCTTTCAGAACAAGTGTCAATTGTGACGACTCGTCGACGACGATCGTTTCCTTTCCAATATTATCGGCAAGATTCTTCGGAGATTCGACGTTGTCACAGTTTTCGGCGACGAGGTGCGCTGAGTAACTTTAGAGTGAGAATCGGCGAGCTGAACTCCACTCGGAGAGAAAGTGGACGCCACGATGCGATTACGACATTTGTGAGTGACTCCGGGGATGATCCCTCGTTGGGTAGATTAAGACCACCGGCGTTGAAACGCGATATACAACGAGCAGTCTCGCTGAGAATGTCGGATAACTTTATTGCGGGCAATGTTGCAGAGAGCAACTCTGCACCCGCGAATCGTTTCGGCCTTGAGAGTTACGAGCAGCGGAGAAGTTGCTGAAGTTTTCGAAGATTCGGTTGAAGGCCGGCTGAAACTTCTCGCTAAATCGAGATTTTGACAACTCGGTTCAGAAGCGTTTCAAATTTAACTCTTTAGACTGCCCTTTCTAAGGGGGATGACGTCGTATTTAAATAGCTCGGACTTTTTCCTTTTATACTTTGCTGATAATTATTGTTGTTGCATGATGCGATGTATAATGGTATTAGAAGTACCTACAAGTAACATTGCCACTTAGTGACAGTAATCTAACTTATTATAAGATAATCTGTATTCTAGTTGTAGTGACATTTAATGTGCAAATATATTGGCATTGTTAAATTGTATTACAGATTAGTTTCTCTGTCGCATGCTCGCTCCGTCATTTTGCGCCGATACAATTCTCCGCGGTTTGTTGCGATCCAAGACGAAAACAGCTGGTACACGCGTCGACCGGCATCGAGATAAGCCGAAGAGTTCTAACGAGTACACGGTCCAATACAGTTAGCGACTGCATGATCTCCGATCCATACGGAGGCAAATTAAGATCGTCCCGAGATTGGGTCCCGCCTTAATGCGACGGAACGTTCGCTGGAAATTCCTCGCATTGCGATTCAGGAGGAACGAACGCCGCGTTACACCGCAGAGTTTATTTTAAGCCACGAAAAATGTTTTCTGGAATCGTGGAAATATTCTCGTGCAAAAACTCTCAGAAAAAAGTCAAGCGATATTTCTATATTTATCTCACGGATAATATTTCTGATAATATTTCTTTTGGAAGTTTTAAAATCTGAAAACTCACGCTCGTCGCGCTTTCAAGTTTCGCGAGCTTTTAATGCAAACAACCGACGGAAAACCAAAAAGAAAACGACGCGAACGGTGCAAATTAAAAGTGAAAAGTTTGGCGCGTTTCGCGACTTTATCTCTTGTCGATAAAGAAGGTAAAATCCGACATCGATCGTCCGGCTGCGTCTCGCAACACGAAGGGAAAATATTTATGAAAAAAATTCGCCAAAGAGAAATTCGCTACCGGAATTTTCTTTCTTCTTTTTCGAGTCAATTGCAAATTTCTACCGACGAGGCATCGTTCTTCTTCTTCCCACGACGCGACGGACATATTTGCAAACGAGGCGCGTCTCAAAACGCGGTTGACAATGACGATCGTCAGCCCGGTCACACGAGGGGAATAATAGGCGGACATACATCTCGACGTTCCAGTGGTTTCCATGAACCTCTATCTGTATCGGGCTACCGAGAAAAGATAGTGACGGAATGTGTACCTGATCTTTGCATCCTGTTGGCTGGCGACTTGCCTGGCTCGGAAAGCTTTCGACGAGAAGAGCTTCCGACCTCGTTAAACGACGACGAAATTGTACGTGCGAGAAACGACAGCGTGGTAGGCGGCAAGGGACCAATTTAAACGGACGACTACCGACAGTTTCGTTAAATGGAAAAAAAAAACGTGACCTTTTCTGCCCTTTGTTCGACGGTTCCTAATCTTTGATTTTGAAGGAATTATCTACAATCTACCGAGACGCGCGAAAGTTTCCGGCAACGTTGTTATTAAAAATAACATTATTACATTATTGAGAGGTTTCAAAGATTTGCAATGACAAAAATAACATTTTTAAACGCGCGACGAGAGTCCAAACGTTTCCCTAAACATAAGGCTACCTTGCAAAATTGTTGCCCCGGAAGTAAAGTAAAGTAAAGCAGCAAAATTTGATACTGTATTTGTACAATATCAGAAAAGACTTGGAATGTTGCGATAAACATTCCCTCGTGTGGCGCCAAACAGATTTATGAAAGCTAAAGTTTCTTCCGACGCATGGTACAAATAGTTGTCATTCCACGTACGAATTAGAATGGAAAATGGAAAAATTCTGCTATTTTTTTTTTTTTTTTTTATGAAAAAATCTTCATTAGATCGTGTACAGAATTTTCAACATTTGTTGCCCTGACAATATTAATGCGATGTTAACGCGTTTTAAACTTGGAATCGCGTGCTAATCACTATTTTACTTGGTGATTAATATTGGCGAAAGAGGAAGCGCACAATTCACCGTGTGAGTGACTATTGCTCAATCTTTGATTTTGAAAGAATTACCTAAAATCTTGCAGCGGGTAATTTTAACGCCGAGAAAGAGCGGGGACGAAGTGTCCTTTTTATTTAACAAGTTGGACGGAATCGACGGCTGCAAATTTTATCGCGACAGATCAGGAGGGAGATCTCGGCAGAGGAAGAAGCGGACAATTCGCGGAAAGACGATGGCTGCCTACCGAAAGGATACTCCGGATCGAGAGGTCGAAGCCTACGGTCGGAGGGAGCAGAGGATTATCGGCCACGAAATCTGCATAGGCAAAAGTCGTGAACCATTAAAGTCGCCGGCTTTAAAGGCGATTTTACAACGGCCGTAAACCATCGGGGACCCGGGGCCCGGCGTTCGTATTACGCAAGGATTAAAATCAGGATGCGGACAGCAGGTGTCCCCCGCAACGTCACGCGAATCGTGCAGGAGGAACTTCTCCGAAGTCCGAAGAAGCGAAAGCGAGTGGAATTCGCGACGTCATTGCGTAAGGTCGCGAGTTCCATCGCCGAGACGAAAACTGGAAACTCACGATACCGAAGAAGAAAATTACTCCTCTCCGGAAAGACTTTTAATACGTGTATTTTGCCAAAGACGTCTCTGACGTTCGATATCTCTTTTTACGTGAAAGTCCAAGGCAGTCCAAGTCTAAGCAAAATGGCGACGAAGTCGAAGGTGACCGTGTGAACTCACAAACACACGTGTCATTTTACTTGACTAACTTGTAGCATTTTGTTTGATATTAGTTCTCCAACTCGCCGCTGTTCTAGCGTAGAGTGCGCTGAAAAACTAGTGACTTTTTTTCCTGGTCGGTATTTCAGACACCTACAAACTGTAAAACCTATTTTATTATTTATTTTGTTTATTATTTATTTTGTTTATGCTTTCGGGGCATGGAAGAAAAAACCGGCGGAATCATTGTCCGCGATAAATGTAAATCGACAGATTTCTTCACACCGGCAAGAAATCCCGAACGGTTCTTTGTCCATTGGAGAATCGCATTCATCCAATTTTAATCTGCAGCGACGGTTCCTCAAACTCCCCTTTCGCGTCCATCAACCTGACGAATCGGAATGCAAATTTCCCCGCCAAATACCGCAAATCGACGCGTGCCTGCGCAGAAAACCTCTGCTCTAGAGGCAGACGGGGGGAAACGAAGAAGAATCCCTGGAGCCTGAAAGGTGAAAATGATCGTGACCGGCAAAGTGAATCGTTCGCCGCTAAACGCGATAAAACCGGTGTGCCGGAGTAATTCGACAAAAGGACGATGGAAAAAGAAAGAAAAAAAGAAGAAGAAGCGACGCCGGTCGAAATCGAAGGGTCAGTTATCGAGAAAACTGTTTCGCCGCAGATCGCCTCTGCCCCTCTTCGCCTTCAAAGGACGACCGGGGCCGCAAAAAGACGGAGCAAAGAAGCGTCGGAGGAAACGAAGGCCGCGCGCACGCGAAACGAGAGAGAGAGAGAGAGAGAGAGAGGCGAGAACGATCTCTGCAAAGGAAATCGAATATCGTTGTTCCTGTGCTCTCCGGGGATCCGATCGTGGCCCGATACTCTCGGCGGCAGCTCGCGGGCATGAATCCCGGCTGATTTATACTTCCAGGAAATAAAGGGGTGATTTAGCGGTGCCGGCGTGCTATTGTAAATTGGCGTGCGCAGGTGCTTCCGCTTTTGGCGGACCAAACGACCGACCGGAGAGAGGGCACCCGCCAAATAAAATTATCGACAGCTCCCGGCCGAGGCCCTTTTTGCGCTCGCGCCATTTACGGATGGGAAACTCGCTCGATACGTATTCGCACAATCGCGATAATGAGTCGTAAGAGGAGCATTACGCCTGTTACGCGACCGTTCATTGTCGTGTTACGCCTGCGTTCGTTCCTGCCTGCAGCCGCCAAGTCAGCCGTGATTCGAAATTATCTGCCCGGTTAGACGATCTGTATTAAATAACGCGGAGAAACATTTACGACGGACAAGGATTCGAGGGAACGAGCGCGTACAATTTTGCGAAACATATACATCCGCCAACTTACGTTCGCAAGATTCAACGAGGTCGCGGATGCCCAAAAAGACGAAATTATTAAGCGGACAGCGCATGCAAAGGAAGCTGCATGAAATTGAAAAGCGGCGTAAAGGCGGCTTCTTAATGGCGGCACGACATAAAATCCAGGTTCACCTCGGCTTCTTTGCCGAAAGTCGTAACCGGTCGCAATCGAGTTCATATATACTCGGTACGAGACGTGCTCGTAAAAAAGACGTAATTATCGTTCGCGGCGAATTCACGGCCGATTAGTGGCCGGATAACGGCCGAGGCCGATCGAAGAAAAATCACTGGCCGCCGCTCGTTATTACGTTCGGCTTAATTAAGCGCGTTTACTTAAGAACCGAAGCCCTACTGTCACGGCCGAGTGTCATTTGTTTCTCGAATAATACGAGGACTGCGCAAGCACGTAACGATCATCGACAGATAGTGCACGAGCAGCCGTCGAAAGCTCCTCGACAATTGATGAAAATTGGGAGAAATGTGAAATTCGTAGACCGATCGACGCGTTCCGCCGATTTTTTTCCAATATACTTTCTTCGAATTCCTTTTCGCGATACTTTCCAGTTTAATCCGAGGGGGCAACTCGACGATAAAAATTCGCAACATCTTTGCCCGTGGGTAGCTCAATCGCTTCTTCATCCATCGATTCGCCACGGTACGAAGTGAGACGAGGAACGTGGGGAGGAAAAAACGGAAACGAACGAACGAACGACGCAGCTGCAACGAGAAGATCGCGCCGTACGCAAAGAGACTTATCGATCAGCTTTTTGTCAAATTTTCAGGAAGCTCGCCGCGAGGCGGAAGTCGGGGCGAACGGTCGCCCTTCGAAACGAGCGTCGTCTGGTCCTTTTTCACGACGAAACGGAGAACCAACGTTTCTTGCATGTCGAGGGATTGCATGCACGCCTTGCCAAATCGAGGGGACTCCGTAATGATCCCACCTTCGAGCAGCGAGGTAAGAACGTCGCGAGTCGTCTTAATTCGAATACGTTGGGAGGAAGATCGGTGCAAAACATTACAATTCGTATTTCCAACGAACATCCTTTCGACAATTGTCGTCGTTGAAGATCCTTTTTGAGTAAAAAAAAAAAAAAAAACATCCAGTTGCCCCAGTCGAAAATTCCTAAAGGCGCCAAAGTGTGTAACGAGAGAAAAGATTTTGGAGGAGAAAGAAGAGAGAAAGAGAGAGAGAAAAAAAAAGGGACGGAGTAGGAGGAGGAAGCGGACAATTTGGTGGGTCGCGAGGATATGTCGGGCGTATTTAAAATGCAAATGCAGGCGGTGGCGTCGTCGGCGGTGGTTCCTCCCGATCGCGGACGTGGCCCACGTAGAACACGGCTTCTCCGTTCTCCGATTCGTCCTCCGGTTCTCTCGTTCCAACTCCTCTTTCGACGGACGGCCGACGAAGACGGGGAGAGGGAGCGCGTTGCTGCGTTCTTCTCGTCGCGTCTCTCGAGGCATCTTATTAAGAACGCGC
>KQ435899.1:63882-76768 GCA_001276565.1 Melipona quadrifasciata
ATTAATCTCCATTTTTCACGGCTGCAATACGAAACGGGCCACGCATGAGAGTCGCGTTATCAGATCGGCCGGTAGAAAACGCGGTGGAGCCTTGTAATTGGTATCGTCCGTCAATGACAAGCAACTGCTGTCGCTCCCCATTTTGCTGCAACCCAACGCGTCCGCCATCGTTTCCGGAAACTACATCGACAGCTTTTTATTTTTTCATCGTGCACGATTGTAGGTATCTGACGCAACTTTTATGCGAATAAATGCACAGTGGCTGACTTAAACACCGACGCGTTTCAATTAATCCCTCGACACGCGAATGTTTGTCATTATCAGTGACGGCTTTGTTGAACTACCGACTTAGAATATGAGATACGAGGATTGAAAAGAGCGTAGGAAGATATCGTTTATTATAAACATTATAAATTATTGATTATTACAAATAATATTGTTTTAAATAATAATACAATATTATAAATTATCATTATCGTATCAACCAGTTACCTGCGTTTGACGTCTATACTCGTCGTGTAAAATAAAAAATTACCATTTACTTTGAAAACCCCAAATTTCAATAAGAAATAATAAAAGTGTCATTTGCTGGTATGGTTCCTTTACATCACCCACAAAACTGCTATTTTATAAAACAAACAAGTTTGAATCACGATACTGGTGCATGACCTGCAAAGTGCCACTTTGTGTGGTATCTTGCTTTGAAGAGTACCACACTGAAGTACCAACTGAATTTCCTAGAAGTTACTCTTTCTCTTTAGCTTCCCTTGTTTACGAATTTTGACAAACTTTAAGTTTCTAATAGCAATGAAGTATCAATTTCATCGTTTTGTTTCACTCTTTTCGTAAAATTTATAATAGGAGGCGTCTGCCCCGCGTTCGACGTGCGTACTCGTCGTTGCTCGACTTTTAATTACGTATCCCGCGAGCGATTTTTCAAACTAAGTTCTAAACTGGTTAACCTGCGTCACAGAGACGTTATTGTCGATTCCGGCTTAGGGAACGGACGACGTTTCTCAGGGGTAAATCTCTAAATGTCGGAGCAGTCTCCAACAGTCGGGTCTGGCAAAAAACCGATCTCGTTACCTCCAACGCACATTTTCGGTCGACGAAGGTAGCCGAGCACCGATATACGCAGCGTAGGACGTGTCGACGACGAGGAGAGTGGACGCAAGTGGCACGTATGCAGTCCGTTTGCAAGACGTCCTGAATGCTCGAGTATCCTCTTTCCTCGAAGCTCTTAGCGCTATTTAGCGGATCCTTTTACGGGACAGCAGGACTCGACAAGAAAGGAAAGCGCGGCCAAACGGGGAGAGTGAGGAAAGGGCATCGAAACAACGGGACGAAAAGAGAGAAAAAAAGAAAAAGAGACGAGTTCGAAGAAAGAGAAAAGGAGGAGGAGGAAGAAGAAGAAGAAGAAGGGAGCGTGCTAGGGGCAAAGACGGAAGAAGGGAGGCGGAGGTGGAGTAGCAAAATGGCAGTCGGCTCGGCCAGTCCAGGGACAAGATAAGCCTTTGTGCCCGTGCACGGGCCCCGGGGCCTCGGGATCTCCCAAGATCCCCTTTTCGTTTCGATCTCATATTTCGCGAACTCGCTATCATATTTTACTCGTTGCCCTCCCCCCCAACCTCCCCCCCCACCCTCGCGTCTCTTTCATACCCTTCCAGTTTCGGCCCTCTCGGCCCTCATTTTTTGCTCTCCAGGTTTTCGAGGCCCCGGAGGGCCTACCTTCTCCATCCTTCGACTCTCCCCCCCCCCCCAACCACCTTCGATTGTTCGCTGCTCTAGTCCAGAGAGAGGTTCATCGAAGATTTCTGTCTCTCGTCTACTCCACGAACATCGTACTACCCTCGTTGTCGCGCGGCTGTATTCCCGCGCAATACTCATTATTACGTTCGCAAGTCGTAGATTTTCCATCTCGAGGTTTGTTCTTGCAATTTTCCCGTCTTTCTTCTTCTTTGTGCGAAGAAGTGATTTTTCCCCATTTTTGGGACCACTTAGTCATCACTGTCCTTGATTTTCAATCTTGACAGTGGGATCTCACCCGCACGATTTGAACAAGTTAAATTAAAACGTACGATGTGAAATTCCATCCACACTTTACAAGATCCAATTAAAGCGACCCACAGTCCCTTCGGACAACTAGAACATAGATTCCGCCCAGATTTCTCTAACTGGGCGAATCGCGGAGCAACCGGCAGTCCATCCTTCATCCTGGGCCATCGTGCAGACACTCGTTGGGAGGCGTTTGCCCGATTCCCTGTCGATTACACGGACGATTATCGACCGGCAGGATCTCGATTGGCCTCTCTATGCTAGGCCCTTAAGGGGCCCATATCTGCCTCTCTCTCTCTCTCTGCCTCCTGGCAGCCAGGAAGACGATTCCTCCAGCGGCGGAGTCAGCGCGCAGCGCTGGTCAAACAATTAAGGTTGACTTACGCGTGACCGAGGCGCGTAGCAGCCGCGTTAAAAGAGCAAACGAGTTACCGGCCTTGCCGCGCATCAGATAATGCAAAGCCGAGGCCCTGTCATCTCGGAAGAATTTACCGGCGACACTCCGCCGGACCGAGCACACACGCTCACGATCCTCTCGCGAGGATCTCCTCTCCTCTCCGCGCTATCGCCACGGCGAGATCTTGATTTCACCACGGCGCAACCGAGCTTTTCCACGAAAACGCCTCTGCCTTCGCCCGTGTCGTTCGTCCATCGCGCCACGCAACATTCCTTGCTGGTTATCAATCGTGATTGCGCGTGGCGATCACATTCGGCAACAGCGTACTCAGTCGCGTATTAAAAATCGAGACGAGCTTTCTCTATTTTTTCTATTCGGCGGTAAAAAGTTATTGTAACAAAAAAATGTTTCATAATTCAGAAAAGACCGGCCATAGGCGTGACTCTTAATTTCTTAAAAATTTGAGGTTAGGTTTCTGCTTGAAAAGTTGAAGTTTGTTAAAGAAAAAAGAAAAAAACATTCCGGGCCATCGTCAAAATGTTACCAGAAAAATTCAAAAAAGACTCGACAAGTGAAATATTTATGCGATGAGAAATTATTGTAATGAAAAATCTACTGCAATTCTTTGCAAGTTTTTTCAAAACTTTGAGGTTAGATTTACGAGAGCCGGATACATACCGCGTCTATTATCTATATATTGGGGTAATCACATGTTAAAAATACACTTTAGCCATCGAGGCGAGCTTTCTCTGTTTTTTCTGTCCGAATATTTATGCGATGAGAAATTATTGTAATGAAAAATCTTTCTTAATCGACTACAATTCTTTGCAAGTTTTTTCAAAACTTTGAGGTTAGATTTACGAGAGCCGGATACATACCGCGTCTATCATCATATTGGAGTAATCACATGTTAAAAATACACTTTAGCCATCGAGGCGAGCTTTCTCTGTTTTTTCTGTCCGAATATTTATGCGATGAGAAATTATTGTAGCAAAAGTTCTTTCTTAATCTATCGCAATTCGGACAAGTTTGGCTACAGGTACAACTCTCAGGTTAATCTCTTAAAAATTTAAGGTTAGACTCGAAAAACTAGGTTCTGTCAGATCAAGTTAGATCAGGTTGGGTTAGGTTTGAAAAATGAAAAATTTGCTTAAAACGAAAGATTCCGTTTCAAATTAACGGATCAACAGACTCGGGAAATGATTCGATCGGTTGGTGGTGCGCTTATTTAAATTGTCGCTTAAATTGAACGCAGATATTTCGGACGATTGTTCAATAGAGTGATGCGAGTCGGTTGCGAAGAATGAAACTGAAAGTGTAAATTTTCCCCGGGTGGGCTACACGCATAGACGAAACAGTTGGGCCAGCTGTATTGTGAACCTGGCCGAACGTGTATCCCCGCGCGATCCGTGATCTGGTTTACTCACGGTCACGCGAATCACTGGGGGCTATTTGTTCGTTTGCGGTGTTCGCGGCCGCTGACACGTTTCGAGCACCGCCGGCTTTCGGCAGTCGGGCAGCTGTCAAAGAGAAAACGAAGGAAACGACGGGAGAAAAGGAGGAGTCTCGCTTACCAGGCATGCAGACGCAACGGAAGGTGCCGGGATCGTCGAGACACGAGCCGTCGTTCTGACAGGGATGCGACTCGCATTCGTTCACGTTTGTCTCGCATCTCGGCCCCGTGAATCCCTGCGCGCAGTTGCAGGCGAACGAGCCGGGCGTGTTCACGCAGATACCATCGTGCTCGCAGGGCGATCCTAGAAAAGACAGTAAAAGAATTTGGTAAAAAATTAAGCAAAACGGAGACAGCATCTGTATCTTGTAAGATCGAATTTGTCTGACAACTTTTTTTATTATTATTTATACAGAAAAGAACTGTACTAATGTATGATACAATGAAAAATCGATGTAACTTTGTAAAAATGATATTGCACAACTAATTAACTCCACTTGATTTAACAGTCTTTTTTCCTTAAGACGATTTACTACTATGTCATCTAATGTTTCTTCGAAAGTTGAACAATTTTTTTCACGACTGAATCCATCATCGGGTCTTGAAAATTGAGATTTCCTTTCTTTAGAATTCGCCGTACGATTTTTGTTTCTTCCATTTGAAACAATTAGAGGAAACGTTGGGATTTTTTGAATGTTTGTTGCTTAATCTTAGCATTCAATGTTTAATAAAAATCACGCGACAAGTTTGCTGTAAAGCGAAGACTTCGTTTTGTCGAAATGACACAAAAAAAAAAAAAAAAAATGTTTTGCACACTTTTGAATTTTGACAACATGACGCAAAGATTGACACATCTTCGAGAAAAAAAAAAGAAAAACAGATTCTGTCAAAGTAGGGACTTCTTTTTTTGCGAAATTATCGGTTACAGTTATGCTCTTCACTGTACGTAATAACACAATAAATACGGAGCTTCTGCGGCAATTCGTAACGTCGATAGTGCTTAAGGGTTAAAACACACGCGAACGATAACGGCGAGTGATAGTAATTAAACGGCCAACAGGCAACAGTCGCTCGCGGGACGCGCGACAAATGGACGATAGTACGCCTTAATTGGCCGGTGGACGTGGTTTTTAAAGGCACTGGCATCGGCGAGAGAGGGGAGGGAGGAGAAAAAGCGATCAACGACCACGACCATAAGAAGGAAGATGCCGTGCGCGAATTCCAATCCTGTCTTGTTCTCGAGAACGCCAATAATCCGTTTGGTTGCCCGGTTCTCTCCGACTTGCGCGGTTCGCGCTAATTGCAATAAGATAATTGCCACCGTCAGCTGTCTCTCGATTCGAGAAACGAGTGTTTCATCAGGCCACGCAACAGTTTCTTTTTCTCTCTCTCTCTTTTTTCTTTTCGTTTTTGAAAGTTGGACTCGATTCGGTTAAATCGACTCTTTCGTGATATCCCGTCGTCGCGATTTTGCGGAAGTTCGAACATCGGATCGACTCCTCTCGAGTTTTTCACGCATCTGAATCTGAATTGAAACACCAAGAGATCCGTCGTTGGATTAAATTATTTTAAAGTAGTTTCCAGTCTTTTAGACGATGAACGGAAAGATCGAAATAGTAACGCGATGCGAGATTAATTTCTTTCTCGTATAATTGTTCGCGCAAAAATTGTATTGAAACACGAGGAGAAAACAGGATTGCATCGAACGAGATCCGTCGTTGGATTAAATTACGCGTTCTCTTGCCCTTTGGACGATAACGGAGAGATTGAAATAACAGCGCGAGCCTGGTACAAAGTCGCTGCTGCTGCAGCCATCGTCCTTTATCGTCGCGTTCGTACGCGATTAATGGGGCGCAGTTGCGGCAAAAGGATACAAATCGTCCGGTGGAATAATCAGGCTCGTTGCGCGGCGAACTCTCAGCGACTCGGTGGAATTTAGAAACTTGCCTCTCTCTACTTTCACTGAAAAAGATAAAGAAGTCGGCGCAGGCTTCTGTTTATCGCGCGAACGCAGACACCTTAATCGCTCCATTACCGGTGATTTCTGCGTCGCGGTAATTAAGAAAGAGCGATTTGAACCTCCAACGACTATTATTTATGGATCTAATCAAACTCTTGGAGATATAAATAAAATTCAATGGCACGAACTTGGGGAGAAACTTTATATCGTCTTCCTGGTTTCTTTGTATCGCCACCTCTTTCAACTCGATTTGTTTTCAGCGTTGTCGCGCGTCCACTTGTATTTATTTTAAGGTATGTCGGTAAAATCCGGTGTTTTGAAAAATATTGAAAAATTTTGTTTGCAACTAAATTCATTTTCCCCCAAGTGAGGGTTGTAAAGATTGAAATTTTTCCTTAAAACTAGCTGTACAATTTATACAGTAAATAAAACAATTTACACGTGTATATATAAATATGTACCTAACGCGAACATCGTGGCAGCTATACTCTTAATTGGCAGTGGAGGGGACAGCGATGAGAAAAGTGGGGGGGCGAGGGCCGCCAGTTAGCCACCTCTAACTAGCCTGACTCACCGACAGAATCCTCGAACTCGGCGAGGCTGATCGTTACACGCCGTTCCTTAGCATACAATGCTATGCGTCGCGTTCGAAAAGAAACGCCGAGGTTCGGTCGCGACAACCAACAAACACGATCACCGGCGATATTTATGAACTTTTTGAGCAACGAGGCAAGCCTCGATCGTTCGTAAAACGGTGCCGTGGCCTTTGGCAGGCCGCGACGGTTTTTCCAGCTGCGCGTAATTGCCGCGGCCGCGCGCGACGGAGGGGACGAGGAAAGGGCGAGGAAAAAGCAGCAGGCAAAAGGGGTGTACGCGTGTTACCGCGGGCAGCCGGGAGGAGGGGAAGAGGCAGGGGGCGCGGTAAGAAACGCATTGCTCGGCCGTGTTGTTGGCAATCGAGCCACGGGGACGAACAGATGACGAATCGGTCAACCAGACGACGAGACGAGACGATCTTCAAGGCCGCCGATCCTGCCGACAGATGATGCGAGGAAGCGACACTTGGACGACCAAGTCCGACGCGAACGGAGAGGAATAAGTAGATAGATGGCTGGCGCGCGGTCACGCGTCGAGACCCAGGGACACCTTGTTATTCGCAGGGATCGGGTTACTCGAAACCCGAGCAAATATCGAGATTCGAGAATTCGAAACTTGTAGTTTATTTTTTTTTTTTTTTTTTTTTTTTTTTTTTTGGATTCGGTGACACTGAAAGTTGTCTCACGTTTGCGAACGTTTGATGATCGGTTTTTGTTCTTGATGGATACAAGTAGATTCAACCACATTCTTTTCTGCCTCGACGTGAGCGACGCGGCGATCAACAAATTGATCACTGACACGTTAAATTGTTAAAGACCAGAAAAAAGATGTTTGATGCTGTTTGATGAAGCGCGAGAATGACACAAGAGGGCAGTTACGTAGCTACGTGATGAAGCCCCGCGTGTCGCGACACAGACGGAAGCAAACAGAGGTGCAGAGATGCAGAGCATGGACTTGAACACTTGGCTCAGCGATTCGGTTAATTGTTTCGAGAATAGGACTCTCGGGACACCGTCTCGATCGTGCTCAACGCAGAAATTTCTGTAGGCCATTACCGGCGATGTGGAAGGTTCGGTCTCCATTCTCGAATATAATATCACGGATAATCGATCAATCGAGCACACGGGCAGCAACACGGAGGCGGCAGTTTACGAGTTGCGTTCGGTCGGTAGCGCGCAACGGTTTTTCTACTCGTCCGGAGTGTGTCTGCCTCCGTAGAGGAGCCTGCCTCACGAGGAACTTAATCTACCAGAAAATATGCAATCTAGATAATAACAGAGCAGAGGTTCGAGCCGCGAGGTCATTATGGTCGTTATTAAACTTAAAATAACAATTTAGCGTTTAATTAGATTCGTTCGTGCATCGCTGCGCCACCGTTGCGGCGTCGTCCACTGAGAGAACGCCAGACCACGCCGGCTCTGCGTCTCCTGCTAAGCCTCCACTTCCGGCAAAATCTTATTACCGACGTCCTGTCCTCCACCGGCCACCGCATCGTGCCGGATTTTCACCGGGATTTTTGTAATTGAAACGATCGAGCCAGTCTCGCCAAGTTCTATCGAGAAGTGATTTGTCGATAATTTGAAAATAAAATTGCCTGTATTTTAACATTAACGTTAAATTAAAGCCAAAGTTGTATAATTTTTGTTAGAAATCTTACAGACGTTAAAAACGACTTTCCAAAAAATGTGCAAATAAAAACTTGTTTGTAATTTATTAACATACATTATAAAGCTTTTTCATTTCTTCTCTTTTCTTTTTACTTCAACGTCTCTGGATTTTACGAAATTTTACGCTTCGGTCGTCGGTGGTTTTAGGTGGTTAAAAACTGGAAAAGGTATCAAACAGACGCCGAAGCCGAAAGGAAAACCGCGTTCAAGGAGGAAACACGATTTTCACCGTGGCTCGGCGTTTCCAAGATGGCGCGGGCATCCCTGGGGCGATTGGACCGAACAGGTATACGAACCGATCTTGCGGCCGGTATCGGTTTACCACTGTCAGCTCGACGTTGCCAAATTTCGGTGCAACAATGGGTCTTTGTTTAGCGGGACAGGTAGCGAACGCTGTGCCCGGCTCCTTCCCGAGCCAAGAGAGAAAGAGAGAGAAAGAGAGAGATCCGGCCGAGACGGCTCAGGCCACGAAAACGAAGAAGACGAGGAAGCGGGGTTTCCAACAGCAGCACGGAGCTTGACCGCGAGGGAAAAGGGATTTTGTTACAGGCAACCACGTTGTTTGTACCGGCACGCAATCACCGGACTCGCGGAACTCACACGAAGCCCGTCCGCGCGCGAGAAGGGGGCAAGGAATTCGATCTTCGTGCCCGAGTTCGTCATTTTTCTGGATCTCTGCTCTCTCGTCACTGCACGAGAAAAAAGAAGAAAAGAACCTTTCGTTCCCGTTTCAGGAACACGTAGGTACATTTTGTAAAGAATATAATTTCACAATTCGACGTTTGTTCAAAGACGCTAACTGTTCTTATGGAAGTCCAGTTGACTTCCGTCTTTGAGTTTCTTCCCGCAGTTCCCGAAAGGTTCCCGTGTCCGAGACGACTTTCACGCGCTGCCGAATTTCGAGAAGACTCGGACTCTGCAAAAATCGCGTCCGATCTGGCCCGGGGCGGCAAAAACAAAGCGTCGCGATGGCTTCATCAATCTCGCGACGAAATCCACGCGGGAGACCCCTCCCGTTGTTGAGAATCGAGTTATTAATTCCAGCGAACGGCGAAAAAAGAAACGGGGCGTCGAGACGAGGCAGCGACACACGCGCATCGCGCGTACGCTTTCAAAGGCCGGCGCGACGGAATTATGACGTCTCGACGCGGTGTCACCTTCGCGCGGAGTTCCAGCGGCCGCAGAGATGGTGGCCGCGTACATAATTTAGCACGGCCCGGTTCGCGGTGGTCTTTCGTTGCAAATGCGGTGGTGGATCGACGTTTCCACGAGGACTCGGCGATCGTAAATATTTATGAGCGACGCGAACCGCGCGTCGTCGACGAGGAACCTTCTTCTTCTTGCTCGCGATTCGCGACTCGTCGGGTCTCCCGCGGCCGAACCGCAAGAAACGCCAGCGCCGAAACGAAACGGGCTTATCTCGCGCGGGGAGAATAAATCACCTTAAAAGCAGTTCCCCGAAATCCCGCCAGAGGATCTGTTTTCCCTTTGCGGGAGTATCGTGCCGAAAAACGCTATCCGAACGCGGCGAGGGCCGAGTTTTCGACGAATCGAGCTTCGTCGCGAATAAAATCGCAATTAACCGGCCAACGGGATTGGTGGCTTTAGCTGTTTTGTCGCGGGCCCGGTAATTGAGCCCCGGCGTGTAACGAAGTTTGCCGGAGTGAAGTTTCATTTCTTCGACTTAGCCTTCCCCCGAAGAAGAAATGAGAAAGAGGAAAATCCTATCTCATCGGTAGAGGTAAGAAGAGATCCTGCAGCGAGTGAAAAAGTGGGTCGACGAACGAGTTCGATTCGCTTGGAAAACATGGAAGAGCGAGAGCCAAAATCACGCATCCGACGATCTGATGATTGCGCCCACCGGTTAATAAACTCCGGGGAGTTCGTGTCGGGCAGTAACAAGAGCTGTCGCTTTTATCGGGGGAAGAGGATCCGAGAGATCCGAGGACTGCCGTGGGCAATCGTCGAGGGAAGATGAAGAGCTGGAAGAAAGCGGACTATCCGGTGCGTTTAATGGCTTGCGGCAAAGTGGGCAAAAGGAGAGAGACAAAGGCAAGGGATAAATGAGTGGAGGAAGGTGCCAGCTTCGGCTAATCGCCAACTGCATAATCCCAGTCACATAGAAACGAAAAAAGAGAGGGATTGAGAAAGAAAGTCGCTGGAAATTATCGTCGAACGATGTTTGTAAGTTCGTCTTAACCCTTTTAGTACTCAAGAGCCGATAAGTCTGGGTGACATGGGTCGATCTCACGTATAGGTTGTCAAATATATTGCATCTTGATTACCTTGCCCGTCTTCGTTTGAAAAATAAGGAAAGTTGTGTACAATGTGTATGATTGAATGGTCTCAAACATTTTCTGCTCATCTTTTAAATTACAATTTGCTAACATTTTAGTAAAAAGTGGTGACTTGTTCGGAATATGGCGTGTTAATATAACATTTAGAGGTTATGGTTACGTTTCTGTAATGAGATATTGTCGTATCATTATAAAAAAAGAAGAGACGTGTATTCGCATGTATCTAGTTGCGAAAAAAATATATACATATTTTTAAATATCTTATATTATATTTAAAATGTAATAATTCTTAAAAAAAAAAAAAAGTGAATCATCACTCGCCTTACTTACTTGCTAATCGGCTCGACGATTCGTGTTGTTTCTATTTCACACTTTGAACATTATCTGAACAATCGAATACTTCCACTTTTTTTACTGACACATTACTTTTACTAGTTTTACGTTTCTACCAAGAGTTTTACACATTCCGTAACACTACGACGATGCTTTGTAGTTCCACACGACGAAAATTTTTAAGGTACGAACCATAACCTTAATAATCACAAGAGGGCTGAGGCGGGATTTCTTCTAGACGTTAAACGCACAAGTTTCAATCTCTCCCCGCGGAAATCAGAACTGTTCCATTCGATAGTATCGCCGAGTCGATAGATCTCTCTCGGTTCGAGCGAGAAAAAACAAAAGAAAAAAGAGAAAATAAAGAAGGGCGCGCGCAAAAGAGAAACTGCAAAGAAACGAAAGATCCGGCAGATTGATAGCTCGGTCGGACGCGGCGCGCGAACGGTTGCTAAATTACCGACCGAGGTCGGCCGAGTCTGCGCAGAGACCGTGCGCGTTTCGCGCGCGTTTAATGAAATACGAGAATGAATCGCGATCTCGCGGTCGTTACGCCGCCCCGTAACGACGGGCTCGCCCACAAAAAACAGTGTCTCTCTCCGTGGAGGCAAACGAGGCACGCGATTGTTAACGTTCACCCCCGAAATCCAATTAATTCCGCCGCGCCGGTTGATTAACGCGCCCGTGGAGCACGACCCGACGCGCTCCTCGAACTAATGCGCGGGAATCCCTTCGGAGCGAAACAGAGGGACGAACGGAAAGCGCGGAGGATACAAAGGAAACGTTTCTGATTATTAATGAAGTGTCTTTGTCCGGAACGAAGCGTATTAACCGACGCGCTCACTCGCCGCAACGCGACGTGTATTTATTATCGAGCCCGACGCGAAAGAAAGGAATTTACTCGGGTGCATTTTCAAGCCCTCCCTCGCCGCTTAGTGCGGGTACAGCAAAGCGCTCGATTGATCGAAACTCGCCAACTTTGCGAAGCGACCAAGATATTGACATTTTATCTGCGGGTGACGCCATTTCAAATTGAATACTGCTATCTGTTGCGGATGACGCCGTTGGTAGTAATACATGCGTAGTTTTTATAAAATCCTGTTGTTTCAATGCTAATCAAAATTATTAAATTTGTAATTTTACACGGAGCAAAATTTATACTGCGAAATAGGTGTGCGTATGTTTTATTTTTCACGAGATGTAACTTTTGTGTAAAATTTGAATAAAATGTCTTATTTTTGCTACTTTCAAGCTTACTTTCCTATCTTTAGCACGTATTTTAGCGTCTTAGCGCCTTAACTAAAATTTTAGTTCTAATATATAGATCTTCCCTATATATATAAATTAAATATAATGAAAATACGAAAGTATAAAATATTAAGCAGAACGAAGCATCAAAAAAAATTCCACCAATACTTTAGATTAAAATACAAAATAAAATCAAATAACAAATTTATACAAATATTATCAAAATTCAATTGATGAATACACAAAGTTCAACTTTAGTTCGCAACAACAATTCTAAAAATTGAAATTATTATCGCAATTAATCCAATTCAGCACAACAATCAAATTCGATCCAAAATTTACCAAAATTTTTGCACCTACTGTTTGCGTGGACGACGAACGGAGCGAAGAAAATTCTCGGAGCGGGAGAAATCGAATCTCGAGCGATTCGATTTCATCGAAACTTCACTTTTGTCCGGGCACGCAGTTTCGGCAGTTTCTGTAACGCGCCGCGTGTCGACGGGACGAGGCGTCGCGAATCGGTAAACACGCTTCATTATGCACGCGGCTGGGAGAGGAAGAGAAAGTCGAAGTCGTTGGACGCGGATGAAAGGATTCAAAGGAGCGGCCCGACCCCGGGCTCGCTTTTAGAGACAACTGTCGATCGATCGGGGTATCAACGTGTAACGTGTACTCCCCGAGCAGAAATCCAGCGCCCGGCCATCAATTATACCGCGGGAATTATTAATAATCGTCGCTGCCACGCTGAGACTCTCGCCGGTTCATCGATCGTCCAATGGCGGGGTTTTTGCGGCCTGGGGCCCCGGGCTCTGCTTCAGAGAACAACGCCAGGGGGGGGAGAAAGAGAGATGAATGACAAGTTTGCCAGCAAACGTGAAA
>KQ435899.1:88961-101512 GCA_001276565.1 Melipona quadrifasciata
TCACACTCTTTAAATTGAATTTGTAATTGAAAAGGACGAAGCGAGGAAGAGATCGATTCGAAGACTACGGAGAGGGAAAAAGTGCTCGTGCAGAGAGAGTTCCTTCGCGACGAAGCGAAAGAGAGAAAGGTACAAGACGCGGAAGTGACGTTTCTTGTTTCACCATATGGCGTGTCCTTGCCCTGGAATTTCAAAAGTGGCTGGCCGACCGGTGGATTCGGTTGAGAGGCACTGGGTCCGATCGGGGGCCTACGAGGCGAGGAGGAAGGTTAACAGCGGCCCGTGCCTCCCCACCAAAAAGCATGGCTGGCACCGGGTAGCCACGAGCACGCCACGGGGGTGCCCGTGGAAAAATTATTCGTCCGTCCTCATAAGTGCGCCACGTCGCGCGGAACGTTATAATTATTCCAGCCACGTGGTCGCGCCACGGCGAATCACGAGTCGCACCTGTTGCGAATCGAATCGAGCGTCGCTATCGATCGATCCTCCCCTGATCGAATTCAACCACCTCGCGGATGCTGCCTTTGTCAGTCTTTCCTCTGCCAATGGTAATCAATAGGCACGTTGGATGATCGATCGTTTCTTGTCGATATTGGCTCATTGTCAGTCATTCGATACAAAGCGAGAGACACAACAACAACATTGTTCATAAAGGACAAAATTCACATTCGGTTGATGAATTTCCCTCCTTTTTCTGCGATGAATCAAAAAACCTTTGCTTTTTGTATTAAATTCTGCACAGTGAAAGTAGAGTGTGGATGTACGATACGAGTTCTTTTCTCTTTGTCAACTATCTAAATTGTTGACGAAGAAATAAATTAACGCTATCTAATATTACACGTTATACATTTATATTTCTTACGTATTTTTCAAGCAAGCGAATAATTTTTTTATATTTTTTGTATCACATATTACGCACGTTGCTTCTATACTATTAGACAAATAAGTTTTATGTCAGTTTCTGCGTATTAAATCAAAGTCTTCTTCTGCTTGTCGTCCAATTAAAGTTTTTCCTTTTCTCTTTTTTTTTATGTATAAAAAAGAAATAGGTCTGAGGTTAAAGAGAAAAAAGAAAAGTGGACGCAAGACAACATGAAAATGCTGCTGGATGAAAAAATGAGTGCAAGGTGTTTTCCACGTTCCAAGAAAACAAAAATATATTTAAACACGTTTAATTAGAATTCTATTCCATTTAAATGTCTTTCGATCTCATGTTAATTACACAGACATTAAATTCTACGACTTTGTTATTTACACGAGTTACTGATCCTCGTGCGAAACCTTCTCATCTTTCACCTGCAAATCTCCTCTTTGCAAAATTTTCCGTAAAGAAAACCTGCGCTAGACTAGCGACAGGAGGGAACCTCTCGCGAAATTCAACGAAATGGATCCGCGTGTCGGCAAATTTACAAAGTCCAGGACTAGGGCTTGCGCAAACTCGAGATCTCGCGCGCGCGCGCGAGAGCAGATCGAGGAGAAATGAAGTCAGCGGCGTAGAAACAATCACGGAGAGAGGATTGGCGACTTATTAGCCGGATTAGCGCTACTTTACAAATGGACACCGATCGCCAGTCCATCCATCTGCAGTGGCGGACAGGTGGCCGCGCATTCGTAGCCTTCTACGGAGTAATTATTGCAATTGCGATTCGCTCCTCGTTAGACATCTAACGAACCTGCGCTGGCGCGAGTCAGCCAGGCCTCTGAGCCTGCTTTGCACGCCTGTTACAATTCCCAGAGACAGTCGGGAAAGAGGGTAACGATCGGAGAGAAAGAGAGAGAGAGGGACAGCGAGAACCCTTAGAGAGCCGTATGCCATAACGATTCCCAGCCCAAGCGAGTGCATCGTTCCATTCAAAGAATCCCGCCGCCAGCTCGTTTCCCTGAGACCCCGATTCTGTCAGCTCGCATAAAAACACCGCTGATTAGCACGCATCGATCTCTGTAATTAGCTACTTCACTTGTACACATCTTGACAGCGTCGTTTCACGCTGCAGATACAAACAACAACAACAACAAAAAAAGAAAACAATGAAACATGCATTTTGCGAAAATTTCTTTGCAAAAAGTATTAAAATCTCCGTTTGCAGCGAGAAAGACAGTATCGCCTCACACTGTGGCTATTTAAAAAAAAAAAAAAAAAAGGAGAAGAAATGAAACAACGACGATTCCACGTACCTTGTGAAATAATTACAAAACGAGCAATTTTCTCTCCAACGTCAACACGCCTTATGTAGCCTAACCGGTTGTGAAATAAAAGTCTTTTAAAGTAGTACGGCTAATTGTCAATTTAATACAGGGAACAGCGCACGGAATAACTTTTTCTAGATAACGAAAGAAATTACGTATTTCCATCCTTTTTACGCGAGAGTTGAATGAATTGTTGGAAAACTGATTATTTGGAAAATTTTCTGTACGTTTCTGTTAAAAATCTCCGTTTGCGTTGGAAGAAAGACAACAAAGAAAAAGGAAAAAACTGCACGACTTGTGTACCCCAGTACGATTCGTCTCGTCGATTGATATGCAAACATTCGAATCGATCGCTCGGTACCAGACAACGGGTCTACGCCACGCCCCCTCGCGAATCGCGTGACCCAAATCGACCAATCGCTAATTTTCGTTGCACTAGCGTTGCCGATTTTCCGGATTACCCCCGCTAAAATCACTTTCAGTGATGAAAAGGATGACGATTCCACGTGCCTTGCGAAACAGTCACAAAACGAGCAATTCTGTTAAAATCTCCGTCTATCAATGAATCGTCTTTCGTCTTTCCACGAGGTAAGGGAGGAAGGCAGCGTGAAACGCTGGAAAGGCATTGAAAAACAGCGAGAAGACCGGATGTCGGGCATGCGGGGTCGAGATGGCTCGACATCGTCCCTAGATAGAACGCTCGTGAAAGGGAAATAATTCACAGAGAGACGGAATCGCGGCAGCGCCGCCAGCATCGCTGAAAGACGAAACGGGGGGGGGGGGGCGTTATCTGGTCGCGCGGGTTCGCGAGAGCAAACCACCGTTCCCCCGAACAGCAATAATGTCAGCCGATGGTTCGCGATTTGCACGCCGACTAAGCCTCAATACACCGCGTTTCTTCGCCGCTCTCTCGCCTTTTTTCTTCTTCGCCTCCCCCCTTCGTACCCCTCTTCGCTCTGTCCGTTAGAGCACCTCCCGCTCTCTTTGTCCATTTTCTGGGACCGTAAAAGGCGCACGTACTCGAGAAAGGACCAACCGATAAGCGTAATTTGAATGGGTAATGGCTTCACCAAGAGGAGGGTCCCCGGTTAATGACGGGTTCAACGGAAGGAGAAGAGAGGCGGCTGGAAGGAGGAAAGAAGCCGGAGAAAGAGAAGAAAAGATCCGGGCGCCGAGATGGTGCGCGCCCCGGGCCCTTAATGCACTCTCTCTCTCTCTCTCTCTCTCTCTCTCTCTTCTCTCTCTTTCTCTCTTTCACTCTTGGTCTCGATGGCGATCGAGGGGGACGTTTTTCGGGTACGGGGCATGAAACCGCGAGGTACACGGCCTCAAAGAGAGAGAGAGGAAAAGAGAAAAAGAGAGAGAGAGAGAGAGAGAGAGAGCAGCCCTATCGTTACCAAACCGGATCCATTTTTCCGTCTGAACCGCCGCTCTCTCGCTCTCTCGCTCGCTCGCTCGCTCCACCGAGAAACCCATTACCCTACGTGTCGAATGCAAATCGGCAATTTCCTCCGGAGAGATTGCGCTGTCTGTCGCCTCGCGGCCCACCGCGTCTCCCTTTTTAATATCTCCATTAAATAAGAAGCTTAATCAAGGGGACGGCCACTGCGAAGCGGCACAGTGGTAATTTCCACTCGGGCCACTCTCACGGCAGAGCGAGCAAGAATCCTCCATAAATAATGCATAGCTCGCGTATTTTCATCGCTCCCTAAATGCGTAATTTCGAGATATCCTCCTTTACAGGGAGGAACGGGGGACGACTTTTCGAGGGATTTTCGAGAGCGGAGGAATGGGGAAAGCCCGCAGCCTTTTAGGGTGGAGACACTCCAGACGCTCGTTCCTACTCTTTTTCAACGGACCAACGTCTATAAATAAACGTCCAACGTTTAAGAACGCCTCCACGAAACCATCTCCACGATCTCCGTTAACGGGTGTTCTAGGTCTGTCCTCCTCCGCCGTTTCGTACTTGAGTTTCGAGTGCAAACAGAATGCGTGGTTTCGTAGCGACGGTGAAATATATACATATAAATAGAACGATCCGACAAGTTGCACAACCGGAGAAATCCAAAGAGAATTCTCCGCGGCTGGGCTTGGCTGAAGAAAATCAGAGAGCCAGAAGAAAAACCGAGTTCGATCGTCCCCATGAGGACGAGGAGACTTGTGCAACAGGTGCCTGCCGTTCAACAGGTGGTACGCGCGTGCCGAATCGCAGTCTCTCTTCTTTGCAGTGTCGCGTAAGAAGCGAGATGGCGATTGCCAGAGTTCCAATTGCGACTGTGCATCGTGTAATATTCAACGATGCGAACGAGCGAAGAATAGAAAAATCGGCCGTCCGACGGGAGGCTCGGTGAAAGTGCGCCAAGGCGGCGGCGCGCGACGTACAAAGTCTGCCACTTGTTGCTTCGGTGCAACAGGTGAGGGACAACGCAACAGGTTGTTGACAATCGTCTCGTCAAAACACGTGTACAAGCAAATTTTCACCGTGGAAATTTCGTGACAAAACCAATCCTAATTGTATCTGCCGTGTCCAATTGGAATCGTTTCGGTATTTGAATTTCACGCTAGTACACGAAATCCAAAAAACACATCTTTCCTTTTGAAAGTTAGATTGAAAAATTGACTGCGCAATACAGCAAAGGTTTCGTTACGTGAGCCAAAAATTTTTTCACACTTTTTCGAAGTCTTTCCTGTTTATTCGAGTCTTGCAATGGCGCGTGTATTCGTGGGAACAAAGCGAGTTTGTATTCGCGCGCGTGTTACTTGTCAAACCGACAAATTCGTAAATAAGAATACTGAGTAAAAATTTTTGAAACGCTTTTTATAAAATTAAGTTAGATTAGGTGGTAAAATTGTTTCTTTCTTCTGTAATTCCATTCACAATTGTTATCTAACTCTAATAGCTTTGGTTCCACAATACAGTTTTCCAATTTAGAAGCAAACGTAGCGCTTGTCCCAAGATTTTTCGAGCAGGGGGGGTGAGTGTCCCTGAAGCTACCCCTATCTGCAACTCTCTCTGCAATAACAGCAAAAGCTCGCTCGCGCGAACTATTTACCTGTGAGAGCGAACGTACGTGCGTGCGTGCACGTGTTACGAGTATACAGGTAGCTCGATGGCGGTCGAACAATGGGACCGTCGTACGACCACCATTCTTTCGGGACAATCAGCGGGGCTCTTTTTCCCCGTGGAGCTGCACGCTCTCCCACTCGATGCAGCCACGGGCCCCATACCGCTTAAAAGGACAATCGCCTTCCTATTTACGATTTGACCAGTTCCCCCTTTTCTCCTGTTCTTCCTTCTCTCTCTCTCTCTCTCTCTCGTGTTCCTTTCGAACGCGGTGGCTGCGATCCACCACGAACGAGACGAAAATCTAGACACGGCTTGGTTTTTTAAACCAAAAAGTCAAATTTCTCATAGGATATTTCTCTCCCCCGTAAGGTTGGATATAAATTTCCCAAGAAGCAAGTACGGGTTTTACAACCGAGGAGACACTTTTTATATATATAGAGCCAAGAGGGGTCTCCCTCGTGCCACGCTTCTCTGATATAATAGATTGAGCAACGCGATTAATTGAATTTGACTTCCATCGGGTGGACACCTCGGGGGACCGACACGAAATCCAAGGAATGTTTCTTTCGGGACAGGCGGGCCAAGCCTCGTGCGATCGGAATTTTTGTAGTTTCTGAATTATCGAGTCCCCCCCGTTCCGAAAGGTATGAATCGACGATGTTCTATCATGCAGCGACATCAGAATCGTGGCAAACGAATAGTTTCGTTCGATAAAATGAAATGCGGCAAGTTGGAACTATACGTAATAAATATTAAATATTATAGAAGGAATAAATATTAATTATAATATAATAGAAAAATAGATATTAATTATAAAAATAAATATTACAAATAAAAAAAAAAAGGATATTAAGAAATACAGATACATACTTAAACATATAAATATTACAATATTCTAGAAAACACATATATTAGGGGACCCAACAATAAGCACACCAAATGTGTAATACATTATATTTAACTGCCACATAGATTGTGTTACCATAAGTTGAATTATTGTCACTGGATGGCAATGTTAATAATAATTAAATTAAATTTGAAGAAAACATTACTATTACAGGTACCTCTGATATATGGAGAAATATATATATTTATAATAAAATAATATATATATATATATAATTTATGTGTTTGTGGTACATGTACACCATATTGACAAAGAGGAAGATTCGATACGTCGCAAAGGATTCTTGGCAATTCCGCAAGTGGGGCAGGTGAGTTTCTACAAGCTACCAAATAAAACTGAGATGCCAGTAAACGGCGATCTACGTCACTTACATTCGTGTGCACAGCCCGCTATTAGGCGCCTACGTTATATCGCATTAGCGTTATCCATTGAAACCCGACACGCGAGTCGATGCGTATCTCTCATCGGTGCCCGATGGAAACGTCGCGATTGACGAATCTGGCTGTTCCGGCGGGATTCGTCCGGGCGACGTTCGAAATCGCTGGAATCGACGGCGAAAGAGGAACGAACGTGGGAAGTCGCGGGCGAAGAAAACTCGGGAGAAAAAGATTCGAGTGACGAGGGTGGAGGCGAATGGACGAGCCACAGCGCACGCACGCACACACACACACACACACATATACAGAGAGAAAGAGAGGTGGTATCACGGTTGCTTTATCTTAAGCAAAGCTGAGGAGGCCAGCAAAGAAGTTGAAGGTGTACTCTCCGGAGTGCACACCAACACCGAACACGGCCATTGTGTGAGCCACCTTCGTGCACGCACCTATCTACCTACCTACCTCTTCTTCTGCTACCCTTCCTCCTCCTCCTCCTCCTCCTCTTCTTCTTCTTCTTCTTCTTCTTCTTTCTCTTCTTCTCCTTCTTCTTCTTCTTCTTCTTCTTCTGCTGCCGCTGCTGTTGCTGTTGCTGCTGCTCGTCGAGAGGTTTATGGGGAATCAACGAGGAAGAGAGAGAAGGGGGGCGAAACCAGACACGGACCATGGAGAGAAGAGGACACGGCGTGAGGGCTCTCCGAGAGCGAGGAGGCGTGGGTGCACCCTTCGTGATTTACATATGCGTATTCTATACCTTATTTACTGCGTCGATCATCCTCCACTTTATCTCCTCGCGTGTGGGTCGTACGAGACCAGCCAGAGCAAAGGTGGAAATGAAAGAGAGAAAGAGAGAGAGAGAGAGAGAGAGAGAGGGAGGGAACACGTTTCTTCCTCGTCTATTAGCCCTGGGGAGCTGGCAGCGCGACTCCGGTACCGTAAATATCGCACGTAGGCAGATAACCTTAACCTCTTAATTGCGTCGACTGGGTCTTTCTTCGCTGCGTGAAGACTCCAAGGATCGCCGCTCCAATTGAAATTCGGTGGATTTTCTTCACTCCGGCGAATACTCGGTACTCGGTCATTATGCGTGAATGTAATTTAGCCTGATGCCGTGAATCGATATCACTCTGTCGCAATTGAAACAATCTGCCGCGTGTATTTGGTGACTAAGAAGAATTCTCCCTCGGGCTTTGAACGTTGTTCTAAAAGGACCCGAGAGAAATCCTCTGGGAGGACAGGTAAAAAATGATTCGACAGGCCTTTCTGTCAGAACTGAAGAACCGTCCAACGTGGCCAATCCTCGGTTAATTGTCGCAACTGGTCCATAGGATAGAAGACAAAGGGTGTCGAAAATCACGGCCGTCCACCTCTCTCCACGCGTTCGTGTTCCTACAGTACGACAGTACGACAAATTACCCGTGGCTGTGGATAATCAACTCCCAAGTCGAGTCGTTCCTCTAATTGAAACGATGACTGACACCGGTGCTTATTAACGAGTCGGCAAAGACGAGTGAGCATAGAAGGAACGAATTGTGTAGAATATGGAGAATCTTCGACGTCATCTTTGTCCCATTGAAAATTAACACCCGTTATTTAATCGCCGCAATTGTACAATTTCGTTATTTCAACGATCGATTTTAACTCGTCGGTATTACGTTTACAAGTGTTTGAAACGCGTGGATATTCTTGTCAAAGTTGATACCAACTTGGACAGACGTAATTGCGAAAATTTATTTATTTTAATACTACATTAGTATAATATTTTAATAATCAACACTTTTGCAAGTGTTTAAAAAGAGGCGGATCTTGTTAAAATCGACACCAATTCCTGTTTGGATAGAAACACAAATCTGTTCGTTTTAATTGCAACGATTTACACGCAGAATATTTTGACACGGTTGTTTTCTACCGTTGAAACACTTTCATTTGTTCATTCGTGTCGATACTTTTCTCAATATTTTACATGCCCGTCATACGACAAACCCCCTCGTCTTGCAGTTTTCAATTCAAAATTCAACGCAAGAAAGAGGGAGTAGTCGCAGCGCGATTGCTCAACTCGGAGGGCAATCGTGGAAAAGCAACGCAAAGCGAGGCAGATCGAAGCGTTTCTTCCGAACGCGAAGAGAGCGGCTAGAGCGAGAGATTTCCTATTGGAAACCAGGGGGCAGGGGGGGGGGGGGAGGGAGATTCTGGCAACGAGATACCACGCCGCGGACGAGGACGAGGGAGGAGAGGCAAAAGGACGGTTCTCTCTTTCGAGACGCGCGCGCGAGTAAATCATGGGAAGGGTATTCGTGAGAGCCACGCGGGACGGCGAGTCCGCGAAGCGGCGCGGAGAGAAAGGGGGACGAGGGGAGTCCGCAGTTCCCGTGGATGATCGGTGGTGTGTGTGTGTGTGTGTGTGTGTGTGTGTGTGTGTGTGTGTGTGTGTGTGTGTGTGTGTGTGTGTGTGTGTGTGTGTGTGTGTGTGTGTGTGTGTGTGTGTGTGTGTGTGTGTGTGTGTGTGTGTGTGTGTGTGTGTATATCAGCCCGAGGTGGTCACGAGTCCTGAACTCCGAGACGAGGGCCAGTAGTGGGTGGGACCCTCCGCTTCGTGCCTCTATACCTTCTTCTTCTTCTTCTTCTTCTTCTTCGTCTCCTTGAGTCTACCTTCTCTCCACTCGAGTTCGTTTCGTGCACCGAACGACAGCCGCCGCTCTAAGCAAATTTGATCGTCGTGCCTTCCATTTCGTCTTGCCAGCGAGACGTTCCTATATCTCTGGACACTCGCCTTTCGAGAGGTCTTTCGAGAGCTTGCCAATCAATCGAGAATGCTATCGTTCCATTTGTCATTTCCAGAGGCGAGCGAATATTCGTGGAAATGTCGTACTACCCCCTCTTCGGGATACTCGTGATTTCGTATTTCCGTATTTTTTTTTTTTTTTTCGCTTATTGAGTCGGACAATACAAAATGTAATTGCGTGTTTATAATTGTCATTGTCAGTTGTTAAGAATCGGCAAGGTAGGTACGGATATCTCGATCGTACATAAATTAAAATAAATAGCAGTTGTTGCGGTTTCTTGCTAATACGCTCGTTGGAAGGAAACCTCCGCGTAAATTCGTTGCGTTGGAGAAAATTGTTTTAGAAAAGGAGGATGCACGATCTCGTTAGCAGTTGTCAATTTCGAGACAGAGGATCAGAAAGGAACCAAAATTTTACTAAAGCTAGTAAGAAATTATCTAACGCGTAGGTTTGCTAAATTTTTCCTTGTCGAAATAGATGAGAACTTTTCGAAAAAAACTGCCATAAAATTTTATTGATATGCAAACATTCGAATCGATACGAAACAAATTACAGGCGCGATCGCTCGGTACCGGACAACGCCTCTCCTACTCGAGGTCTACGCCACGCCCCCTCGCGAACCACGTGACCCAAATTAACCAATCGCTAATTTTCGTTGCACTAGCGTTGCCGATTTTCTGGGTTAGCTAAAATACCCCCGCTAAAATCACTTTCATTGATGAAAAAAACACCAAAAAGTTACTTTCTTTGGCCAAACTAATAGAAAATACGGAAAAATCCACGTTTAATCCCTTCCAGAAAATTGTAAAATCTCCTTTCGAAATTTACCGAAATTCTGACAGTTTTACAGAGTATCATTCCCAACGAATTCTGGCATAGCAGTTCGAGGGGGGTTAATTAAGAAGTTCGGATAAGAATCTCTCGCAGCAAGCGGCCGACGACCAGGAGATTTTCAAAGATCCGAAAGAAGAGGACTCGATTCATATCTGGCCAAGGATCGACGCTTATAGATGGCCATTGATCCCGATCTGTTTCTTACCGATTTGCATGCCGCTCCCGCGACTCTTTGCGAACGTGCAAGAAACGCGGAGTCCCGCGGAGACGTACACGACCGGCAATTACGCGAGGGACTTTCGATTGCAGATACGAAATCAGTCGATCGGCCGATAAAACCGACACGAAGAAATTCAGTAACTCGGATGGAACGAACGGGATGTACGGAATGGGAAAGGAGAGAGAAAAGGAGAAAAAAAAAAGGAGAGTCGCCAGCGAGCGGACTTTATCGAAATTTTTACAGACTTATCGCTGGCATCTAAATTACACGCGCGGTTGATAAAAGATGGAACAATGATAATAACGATCTCTGATGAAAATCTGCAATATGCATCCTTCACTTGCGCGGAGTAATTCGTTTTATAAAAATTACGAAAAAAGTACGAAATATTGTAAAGAAAAAAAAAAAATACTGATGATAATAATGACACATCAGAGGAAACAAAAGTAAGTTTCATTCGGTGTGTTACTATCGCTACTGCAATTCAAAACCTTTTCCTTTTAATTGGCACAAACTCGTTATCCTCGTCGTTTGAAATATTTAAAAGTTCGACTTTCATTTTCAACGTCTCAGTGTCTCATTTCTTCGGACGATTCGTTCTCGAACGTACCTTTCGCTACGTTTTTCACAAATTTTGACTTGAAACGTACCTGAATGGTCACAACCGGCTGCAGAGAACAACGCACAGCGAGTTTTCTTATCTGCGCTGTTAGAAAAAGTACCGCGTAAATGTAGGCGCATATTCGATCGTTTTTCCGACCGATTTTCTTCAAGTTCGCGCGTGCGCTCCGCGAAGGTTAACGCGGTACGCGTAGACAGAAAGAAAATGATGGAGGGAGAGAAGGAACGAAGAGGAGAGGAGACGGTTGTACTGCAACGCGTGGCGCGCGGCTTTGTTCTTGTTCTGGTCCCGGCCAGCTTCTCTTTCTTCTTCTCTCGCAGCTCTTCGACGCCAACAAACCTCCCCCCCTTCCCCTTCACCCCGCTCGCCCCGCCCCGTGACTTGCACAAGTTGCTCTCGGGGACCGAACAAAAAGCACTTTGTTCTAAGGTAAACCAACCTTAGGCCGTATGTGCGGGTTCCCTACGAGCTCCGACAAGGAAAAGGCTCGAGAGACGCGGCCACAAGTGCACACGAAGGAACCCGAACGTCGTCGCAACCAACCAACCACCATCGCCATCACCATCGCTCTTTAGTCTATCGACTAAAAGATACCAAGGAGAGGGGGGGAGGGAGAGAAAAAGCGTGTCGAATCGGCCGGAAATTGTCTACGTCGATTTTTCTTCCCTCCGTTCTTGCTCCCCGTCTCTCTCCCACCGCGCTCTCCACGTTCTAGCGCTCTGCCTCCTTCTGCCTCCCCCTTTTCGATATGCACCGTCAAAGCGTGCAACGTATTTGCGTTAGGTAATTCGTTCGGCGGTGAATTGCGCGCGGAGGAAGCCGACAAAGGGCGAAAAAGCGGAATTGCCGGTCGGGCCTCCGGCCGGTGTTGTCCGCGTTACCGGATTTATTGAAATTATGATGACGGGGGCATTATTGTTCCGCGTAATGATCTTTCTTTTACCTTCGCGCACCTCGTAACGATCGTCCGCGCGCTACCGCGGCGTCCAACACGCGATGCGCATTTATCGAGCAACGCCGACGTTCCCCGCCCGATCTTCGACGTTTCTCCAATGGATGCCTTGATACTTCCTTGTGGGGCGAAACTTGAAAAACTCGCAGAAACTCACCGTGTACGGAGGATTAGAACGGATCGCGAACGAGCAACAATCGGCAAGAGGAAAACGACCGGTTCGCCGAATTGAATTTCAACAATGACGAGTAGCGCGTATATATATATATATATATGTATGTATATGTACCGAGTTCCACTTTCCAGAGCTCGCGTGCAGGATTTCACTGCAGAAGGCAGAGCCCGGGGTACGCTCGACCGAGGACACTCGTGTATCCGATAACCCAATATCCGAGTGGCTTGTCGTCGTCTCTTTGCGCCGTCTCCCGGGAGATGCAGAGACTTCGACCCGCATAAATTTGCATTAGAACCGGGCCTCGCCGCACCCCTTCGCGTACCCTTTCTCTATCTTTACACACAAGCACACACACACACACACATATATACATATAGGTGTAGACCAATATGCACGTACACACGTATTTCACGTGTTAAACGCTCCAACA
>KQ435899.1:113045-123946 GCA_001276565.1 Melipona quadrifasciata
TTTGGCGATTTCGTCCGAAATTCAGACCGATTTCATCGACTTTTAATCCGACCTATGACTCGCCGACGTGTCTATCTGGCAGACACGCACCCGCGAAGGGGCGAACGTGTAGAAACGATCGAAAGAGAGGTGCGTGGCTGCGGTACGTGAGCGCGTCTACCCAACTATATTTAATAAGGGGCCGGATAAAGAGAGAGAGAGAGAGAGAGAAAGAGAGAAGGGGACGAAAGAAGAATCGAGGAGAACCTGATATGGTAATGGTAAAATATGAAGAGTACGAGAGAGGGGTTGGCGATGGTTCTCGTAGATGGTATCGAGAGCGGGGAATAAGGACCGATGGAAAGAAAAAGAGCAGACGAAAGCAGGAGAAAAAGGAGCAGCTTACGAAGATATAGAGGAAGAAGGAGAAGAAGAAGAAGAGGAGGAGGAGGACGAAAAAGAAGAATAAAATGCTAGCTACGTTGCGGCTGGTACGAGCGAGTCAATGACTTTGTACGGTCCCCGTTCGTGGGTCCCGTGGAGCGACTTCCACCGCAGGCCGCTAAAGCAAACGCGGTCTCCTTCTACGGGGTGTGGTCCCCTTTCTATGGAGATCGCTCTCCCTCCCTCCCTCCCTCCCGCCCTTCTTCTCTCGCCTGGCACCTTCGTTGCATCGATCGGACCCATTGTTTCCGATCGCTGGAATCCTTTGCATCTGCTTGATTCCACCAAATGTTTCATCACTGGCCAGTTTCGTCCTGTCGTCCTGAATTTGACCAATTCTCTCTCTCTCTCTCTCTCTCTTTCCATTTTTATTTTTTGCTCTCTTTCGCGCAACGTCCGTCCGAAAGCTCCCACCTACTTTTCCAATAACATTCCAGGAAACTAGACGAGCTCCAATGGTGTAAAATCGCGTCAACCAAAGTTTCAAGCGCGGCAAATGTCTCTCAGTTGCAAAGCAGTCGGAAATCGAGAGATTCAGGGTCCGACAGAACGATCACGGATGTCAAATCGGTTCTCGACGAACGGCGGGGCCGCCGACAAATTAATTACAAGCCCCGCGCCAATCTGTGCAACGCATCGACGCGGCCTTGCCGCTTTATTTTTCGAGTTAGACTCGCGTTTGAAATTATACATCTGCGATCATGCACCGATCGTTACGCGAGATTCAACGGACGCGTTAAATTAATCCAGATTTATATCGGCGAGCGAGGGACAAGGCGCGCGACGCGGAAGACAGAGAGGGCGCGGCCAGTCCCCGCTGATCGGCTACCACGGGGACAGCTCCGATTTACACCGCGTGGGTGTGGATTTATCGTAGCATTCTCTCTCTCTCGTACGAAGAGAGAGATATATATATCCGAACAAAAGGGGCTCCGATACCTCTCTGCTGGTTTTCTCCGCGGCGTGGCGGCACCGAAGGTGGGGCCATCCCGAGACTTCCGACAGAGAGAGAGAGAGAGAGAGCCGGTCCTGGTCGAGTGGCACTCGTGGATATGGCCCTGTCACGACTCGCCTTTCCCGACATAATGGGGGCCGCTTATGCTTTACGAGCGGGCTCCGGCTCTGCATTATGCATCGCTCGCCCCGATTTTGCGCCCCGAGTCCCCGGAGAGCGTTCCTCCCGGCAACCGTCCCGAAACTCCAGCGGGAAAGGGTTCGCGGGAGGGTTGGCCGCATCTGTGCGATTCGACGAAATCGTGGGAAAAGTCGGTATATTGTCGCGGAACTTGCCGCGAGACGCTCGATCAAATGCTAATGAAATTGGGCGGACATCGTCTTTGAACGGTCTATTCACCGTGTTTGTTATTATTATCGCTGAAAGTGATTTTAGTGGGGGGTAAGCCAGAAAATCGGGCCTCTTCAGGTGCAACGCTGATGCAACGAAAATTAGCGATTGGTTGATTTGGGTCACGTGATTCGCGAGGGGGCGTGGAGTAAACCTCGAGTAGGAGTGGCATTACATCAATAAAATTTCATGGCAAAAAAGTCGTCTTCATTTCCTAGTCAGATCAGTTGCTTCTGGGCCTACTGGGGTACGAGTCGTGCAGTTTTTTTAAATCTTGAAAAATTGGCAAATCAACAAGAATGGATTCGTATCTTTCTTTCGTAATCTTCAAATAATGTTACGATCGCATAAAATACAGTTGTACGAATCTTGGATACAGCGTCGCGGTCTGAGATATTCTTTCGACGTCTCAACATAAAAATGTTTCGCCAATTTGTTCGTGGTCCGAACACTGAAACAGTTGTCGATATTCAGTGTTGTCAATTTGCAGTTGCTATTGTTTACGTGAAACGATAAATTCCATGTCAGTAGAATGTTCAACTTTTTTTTAAAACAGTAATAAGAGACATTTAGTCAGAGCGTAGTCTAAAGAACAGATCCTTTCAGAAGAAAATCCAATTCTCCTTTCGAGTTGAAACCGATTGCCCCAAAATGGATCAAGTTTGTTACGTAGCAATCGCTCCGAAATTTGATAAGTACATTTGATCCTCCGTTCAAAATATTAAGTTCAAAGTCGTGGAACGGGACGGGCTCTCGGGTAACGACAAACGCGAGACTTTCAGCTGGTAGCTCTAGCTTGCCTAGTTCCGTGGCTCGGACTCATTTATCGTGCCCACGCCGGCCTTTTATGAGAACGAAATGCCACCAGTACACCGATACCCTCCTCGGCTGCAACCAGCCACGGACGACAACGACCGGTATCTGTCACTGTCTCGAGGCAACGCCGGTGAATCGAGATGATACGTGTCCCTCGGAAGCTCCTTTCTCCGCTCGCCGTCCTCTTGTCCCCCTTTTTCACAAAAAGAAGCAGGAGGTCTTCCTCTGTTTCTCCCATATACCGACGATATCCGTCTCGCGATCGACCGAGCGTGCAACGAAAAATTAACTCGTCGTCATTTGGTTACTTCGAGTTACAAACCGCGACGGAATATACAACTTCGCACCTTTGTCGTCGCGATTCCATCTGTCGTCTCACTCAACGCTCACTCGACTCCGTAACGATTTCATCTGCCAGTTCTGGACGTTCGGTAATTATCGTCTCCTCTTAAGATAACGAGGAATTCTTGATCGAGCGGTATTTCAGTTTCAATCAAAACGATTGAAATTTTGAGAGTTATTGGGGACTAGGTGAAAGTAGATTGCGAGACATTAACATCTTGCAAACGAAACGAAACGAACCACAAAGACCGAGTTGACAGAGAATCCTCGATCGCGCAAGATCTCAGTTTCGATCATCGTGGAGCGGTTATTGAGATCGATTGAAAATTTGAGAGTTGTGGGTAAAAGTAGATTGCGATGTTATCATCTTGCAAATGAAATGGAACGAACCGCTAGGTAAAAGTAGATTGTGACGTTATCAATCAGCAAACGAAACGAAGATTAACTTTTTCGCTACTAACAGTGACTATAGTCACTCGTTTGATGCTATGTACTATCGACAACTTTAATCATCCAATAAAATTTTGCATTGATTCTCAACTTTGACAGAAATGAGCGCGTCTACGTTTGAATTGCTCCGTGCCGCGCCTGCGCATTCGCGTGCAGGGCCACCGTATCGATACTTTATATATATGTATTCCCACCGCAATCGGTCAAATCTTTTTACGAAAGTATTATAAAAGATAATTGTTAATTTAATAAAATAACTTTAAAATAAAAAATAAAATAAAACAACTTTCGAACAATGAGAAACAAAAGTAGATCTTTTCGTTTAGTGTTAAGATAACAGAGAATCTCGCAAGATTTGAGAGTTACTCGCAATTAGATAAAAATAGCTTGCGAGATACTAAAATTATCTTGCAAACGAAACGGAACGAACCACGAGCAAACAGTTCACAAAATTTCAGTTTGTGTCGAGAATTTGATTGAAAATTTGTGAGTTATTCGCAATCACGTAAAAGTGGATTGTAAGATAAAAGCGTGTACTAAAACTGCGTCTGTCTGTGTTTCCATCTGTGCGCCAACACCCACGCGACGAAACCACGAAGACACCGGTCGAGAAGAGGAAAACGAGGAGGTGAATAACGAGGAGGAGCAAGAATAGAGTTAGACGAGCGATGACAATGTGCCAGAGTGCAGTTGCCACGACGCGAGGACACTTGTTACACGTCGTCGTACGCGCTTCCTTTGTGTCCGGATGATCCTGGCTGTTAATTACTCGAGCGAGAGACGCGTCGAGAGCGAGAGATTTCGAGCCACGGGCAGAGGCGCGCGGTTTTAATTGAAGCTCGTCGAGGCTGCCCCATCGCGAACAATGTAACGCGGAGGTGTCGATAAATCCTCGAGCGGGAAAATTATTAGCGAATTATCGATACGCGTAGGCCGCGACCGAGGATACAGCACGGTGATAAAATTCGTGTACCGTTGCGGGGATAGCGTCGAATATCTCCGCGTTTGTCGAACAGTAATCGTTTCGCACGCCTTTCCGTTAGATCGTGCGACTCTGTCGCGAAATTTCCGATCTTTCAGAGGGGGGTCTTAACCTCGAGGAACCGTGCGAATAAAAAGATCGAAAAAAGATTTCTGCTGTTGGACGCAAGATTCTGTCGAGCTTGCAAGAGGATTTTCTTGACTCTCCGAGCGCTGGACACCACCGTTGTCGAAACGCTTCGCGTGGGCGGAATACTTTTTCGCTTAGCTTGCCGCCGAAAGATCGACGGAATCCGTTGATTGATGGAATGCGTGACCAACAATAATGTAAATAATTGTAATCTTTTAAATGCTGATGCCAAACTGAATAATGCAAGAGAGGGTATTGTTGTTTTTGAGCAGAAATTATTTTACGAGGAACATTGAAAATTTAAGAATAACGTGCTGCTCAATTTGGAGATTGTATATTAATGAGTTGGAATATTTCAAACATAACCAAAAGAAATGTAGAAAACTTTAATAATTTATATATTCTAAACAATAAAATATTTACTTTTGAAAACACCAAAAGTACCAAAATGGCCGTTTAAATGTCGTTTGTCCCTTTAGTTTACTCTTTAGCTAGATTTGCGCAACTTAATTGTAAAGTTTGTCGGTAAACTAACTCTTGAAATTTCCTTTTTTTTTTTTAATCGTAACGTAATGGGATCACTTGTTTATTTGAATATTTCTGTAGATATAAAACAGTGTAACTTTGAAGACTCGACCGATTCTTTGTCAAATACGCAAATGAAAGCTCGTGTACTCTATTATGTTATAAAGATTCTGGTCTGGTTCTAATGTCGATTTCAGTAGCAAGTGAAATCTGGCGACTGGGAAAATCCCTTTGAAAAACTGATACTTTCGACGACGAACAACGTAACGTAATTGCGCGACGTGTGATCTATACCGTTGACAAATCGCGCGCGCGTAAAAGCGGCTTGCGTAACAACGGAGCATCGGAGGAAGGGTACCGACCCGGAATGGTAAAAGCAACGCGTGTCCTCCCCTCCCTCTCCCCCCCCTCCCCGACTTATTCCATTCTTCCGTTCCTTCAACCCCAGAGAGCGATGTTCCCCACTGCACGGGGCACGCAGGGTACGCAGTTTACGCTCGCGCGTTGGCATAAATCAGCTGGAACGGCGTACCAGCCCGTCCAGCAGGCTCTCTCTTCCTCCGGTCTTGTCTCTCGCAACTCGGCCAGGCGGCAACACGCGCGTACGTCTTCCGCCGCGATCGAGGCGCGGGCTGTGCGTGACCGTGTACGACACGATCGCGGTGAGAATCGTTCGATTCGATTCGATTCGATCGATCGGTCGGTCGATCGAGCGCGAGCAGCGTTGTTGCAGGCAAACGAAGGGAAATTAAGCGCAGATCGGCAAAGGCGTATCTAATCCGACGCGTTCGGAATCGTTTCCTATACAACACGCTGTAAAACATCGGTGCGGTGGAATCCGCGCTGCTGGCGGATAAGCACCTGGAGGAAAAGAACGACTTAATCGCCATCGCACGGTATCGCGATCGAGGAAGCAAAACCGGCAGAAATGTGGCGTGTTTCTTGCCCGGCCGGTTGCATCCGTCGTCGCCATTGGCGAAGATTCAATTTAGAGAGTAACGCGAGAAACGGTGTATACAGAGAGAGAGAGAGAGAGAGAATTCGCTTACCCGTTCTCTAGTCTCTCTCCTTTTCAGCTCCTCTGGATCGGCTATCTCGGTCGAACCGGCCGATTAATCTATGGGCGTGCGGTTAATCGTTTAACCGGCGCTCGATAGAGCAGTTTCTAATTAGCGGAATGGGACGGAGGAGGCGTGATCGGATCGTCGGTCAGGGAAATCTGCAGCCGGCCGAGGTCGTTCCCGGCGTAGAAGGGACGACCACGTTTCTCGATGCTCTTGCACAAGCCAGAAAACGTGCCGATAAACGGAGAAAAGGGGACGAAGAAAAGAGAGAGAGAGAGAGAGAGAGAGAGAGAGGGACAGGTAGATAGGCAACAAGCGAGTGCAAAATGGCTTCTGCTCGGAGAAACGAAACGAAGAAGAAACGCACGCCGAGCAGCCGAGAAATCGAGATACCGTAAATTGAACCATTAAGACTACCCAAGACTGCGACCAAGTGGACAATGCGCGTTGAAAGAGAAGTGTCGTCCAGGCAATAACGGTTGCAACCCCGTTTTCCTGCGAATGCGCTTCGTGAAGAACCACCGAGCTCTCGTCGAAAACACTGGCTCGTCCAGCAGAATTAGCAGTCCACGTGAAGAAGTAAGGAGAAAGAAAGAATGGTTCGCGGACGTGGAGAACGGACAGCACCGGTAAGGTCGGCGCTGCAAATTGAACCATTACGACGAACTAGCAGAGGCGCGTTCGCTCCGGCGAGGATGGTTACGAGCTTGCTGTAAATATCTTTCAGAGTTCAACGTCGCTCTCTCTTCCGCGCGAGGAGTTCTTTCGAGAAAATTACAAGTCGGGAAGATCGAAGGATGAATTTTAACCTTTCGGACGTCATTGTTGAGAATGAAAACATCTCTCGACGTGGCAACCGAGGAACAAATTCGCAAACGACTGGAATAGTTACGATCCTGAATGGTTTCGACGCATATACGAGCATATGTCTCTCGATTGGTGACGGTCAACACTAGAACTGCTTATAATTTTTGTTGGAAATTTTATCAAAATTTTATAGAAATAATATATAATGTGCAATACAATTTCATAAATAAATAATACATTTTTAAATTTATGTTCAATATTTCCGACGGAAATTTTATACTTGCGTTGAAAGAGACGCGATCCTAACCCAAACCCGCCCTTTCGATTTTCGCTGCGAGTGGAAATAAAACGATAAAAGAGCCACGACCTCGCAACAGTCGACGCGTTTGAACGAAGGAAGCGGTGGTCGCCGCGAGCAGCGAAATAATTGCAAACGGTTCGACCGCGGTCTCGTTAAACGAGAAACCATCGCCCGCAGGAACACCTCGCGTAGAAAATAAAACTTTTCTTTCAAACGCCCGCGTCGGTGATCCTCGACATTCGGATACTTGCGATCGACGACGCAACGTGGTAAAATTTGTGCCGATGAGAGGTCGTAAAATTCAAGCAGCACCGTTTTCTGGGCTCTCCGTATTTTCGTTTCACTCCGAGCGTCGTTAATCGAGTGAAAAATAGCCGAGCCACAACCACCTTTGGGAAACCTTCCCCCTCTTACGGATTTATTTCTCGGAATTGTCGATGACGATGATAGTAATAATAAATAACAAAGAGAAAGACGCGACAAAGACTTTAACGGGAAAAGGCGTGCGCGCGCGCGCGCGACCAAAGGCAAAGTAGCGTAAAAGAGGAAGGAGGGACCGCGGTGGCGGTAGAAGGTGGGGTCGCCATGGTTGTAGTCCGCCTGGGAACGACAGGACCACGCATTGTGATCCAGCCGGCGAGAAGGCCACGCTAGGCTGACCCTAGGCTTTACATTAACCATCCACCGTGCATGGCGCTCACGTAAATGGCGCACCACCCCTGGACTTAAGTAGTACCTGTTGCACCGGCTAATAATCACCGCCCCGCGGACGCGTTTCTTTTATTTCTCTCGTCCGTTTGTCCGATCCTGGGACAAGGTTGCGCAACGGGGCGGTAAACAGAGTGGAACGTGGAACGTGGAACGTGGCGAAAAAAGAGACGGCATTTTCGTGCACACGCCGAAAAGTGGCGGCCGCGAAAGCAATCCGCTCGACCAACGGGCTTTTGTTCTTCCTTGGGACGCATTCCACGCGATTCTTCGCGACGAGCTCGGCTGTCGATCTTTTCAATTTCGTGAGAAAGCCCGCGAAAAAACGGGCCCGGAGGACCGCGGGGGAGTCTCGAGGACGAGGGACTTGCCCGCGTTCCGTTCGCGAAACTGTTCGTGGGAATGGGTTGGTATCGTGGGTTTGTTTACGAAATGTCGACGAGTGGGAAATTTATAGACAGATTTGAAAAAGCCGTCCCCCGACGATGACACGATCACCCTGACCGCGAAACACGTAATCGGAAGAAGGAGAAACAATTTGAAAACTCACCCTCGGGACAGATGCACTCGTAATCCAAACCGTCGATCTGATGACACGTGCCGCCATTTTTACACGGCGATGGGTCGCAGGGGATGTACTCGTTCTCGCAATTCTGGCCAGTGTATCCGCTCGAACACATGCATCTGCAAATGAAACGACTCTCGTTTAAAATCGCCAAAATATTTTTTCTTTTTTTTTTTTCGGGACGAAAATTCGATAAAATCGGCGGTCGATGACGAGGAGTGATAAATTATTAGCATTAATTTATTCGCTAATTGAAATCTTGTTCGACGGTGGTATCAAACTGACCTTTGACCCCCCCCCCCCTTACGTGCGTATTCAAATTTACTGCGAAAGAATTCTCTCAACTTGATACACGCATACGACGGAGGCGTTTTTTTTATGCCAACTCTCACGCGTACGGAATATTTATGTTACCGTCCCGTACAATCGATAAACACACCGAGCGACCAATATTTCTTATCTCATTCTCGCCCGAATTCGAGGAATTCGGTAGTAAACATCCTACAGAATTGTCTCTAAACGTCTTGTAGAATTATTCCACGTTGTTCGTTCGAGTCGAAAGTTGTTTCAGAATTGAGAAAGAAATAAATTTAAAATTAATTTAATAAACTCCGAAATATATAAAAACGACGACGAAATAAAATACGAAATAAAAGTTGTGAGTGGAAGAATATCATTTTAGCAAACGTACAATGGAAATACGAATCGAATTTCGGATCGATTTCTCACAGCCGACTCCATTCATTGACTCTCGACGAGGCAACAGGAGACCAACGAATCGCGTTATGACTATTGAAAGAATCAATATTTACAATACCGGTTCTCTCGTGGTGTCAACTTTTTACGCTCGACATGATGCTTTTTATGCGCGATCGTCGGCAAAAATGTGCAAACTACGCGAATAATTAACGCGTGAAAAGGATGGCAACAAGGAAACTGAAATTTTTAATTGCGCCCAAAGTGAGTTTGCAAGTTACTTTAATTTTGATGAACGATCGAGTCGATTTTGGCGAATTTACGCTTCGAAGCTCCAAAAAGCGAGAACTTTTTTGCAGTTTTAAATTCTAGGTGTTCTAAACGCGAGGGATCTTAGGATCGTAAGGTTTTAACCTCTTGCACTGGAATGACGAGAATATTTGGTCCAAAATTGCAATATTTTCTCAATTTTAAGTACATTGAAATATAACCCAGGCAAATAATAAATTTGTTACTCCTTGGTAATTTCCATCCAGTGATATACCGATGAATTAAAAAAAGAAGACGAATTGTTGTATAGGGTTTGGTCACTCGTTATGGTCCGCGAACCAGTACTAGCCCGTACTAGCGCAAGAGGTTAAAAAGGTTGAGAACAACAACGCACCTCGAGCTGGTGGCCAGCGAAAGAACCAAGAACACAGGCGTGAGATACATTTTCGCACGAAATCAATTCCACCGAGCCGCGGAACGACGCTATCCTCATATTTCGTCGAAGACTCGCTGGGGGTTTACTCCATTTTCGAGGGTCACCACCTTCCTTCGATATACAAATCACTACAGCGAAATAAACACATCCACCTTGTATCACCTTGTATCACACTGACGCTTGCACGGTTCGCTCCAAAGTTTGCACGAGCCGTTTTCGATTGCACTGGTTTTCTATCACAAACTGAACAAAAGTCGTTGAGCAAGCTTCGATCGAAGAAAATTCTTGGAAAAGTCTCGTCAAAAAGCTTGTAAAAATAAAACGTATACGAGGGAGAGGACATCCACAGATACTATCTTTTTCTTTTCCTTTTTGTTAGTCAGTATTATCGCTCGATCACCGACTCCATCTCGTCACAGGCGCAAAACGGTATTTTCTCTTGCTGTAGCAGGCGAATCGCATCTTCGATACGTTCATCTCGAACCCTCCTTCGAAACACCAACTTCACCAACAGTGAACGACGAGCGCAGAAAATCGGCCGAGCCGTCGGCGCATAGCGTTTCACACGATTGCACGTAATTGTCCGCAATGTCCTCGAAGATTTCACTCGACGATATCTCTCGATATGCGTATGTTTACACGTCTAGTCGGCTACTCTCGCGGAGAGCGGATAGTCAAATAAACTATATGAAGTGTACAACAAAATAAACTATACGTCACGTTCAAAGGGGGAGAGGAGAGAAAAGAAACAAACTTCGTTCACGGGACAGACGACGACGGAGCGACAGAGAGAGATAAAAAGAGAAAAGGGGAAGGAAAGACAGAGAGACATGGCATGACGGCGGCGCGTGTGTAAGCGTGTGTGTCTCTCAGCCGTTCCTCTCTCGTTCCACACAGAGAGAAAGAGAGAGAGAGAGAGAGAGAGAAAGAGAGAAACGTAGCCGGCTCTGTTTTCTCACGCCCTTTCGCGTCGTGGCGCGTTTCACTTTAAAAGACGAGAAGAGGAAAAGAGAGATAACGAAACGAAACGAAAATCCGTGGT
>KQ435899.1:127394-143173 GCA_001276565.1 Melipona quadrifasciata
TCCTGATCGAGCCCTAATTCCATCGTGTGCGATAACGTGTCGCGGAATGAAGTCATTTCGGTTGGAAATAGCGTCGCGAGCATCCATAAGAAAAGATCGAGCCGCGCGCGGCAAACGCAAGAAGGTGCATCGATACGCGAAACTGATGGGAGGACACTGGATCGCAGTTTGTCACGATCGACAGTCGGTCGATTGGTCCCCCGGCTCGTTATCATCGAGAATGCACCCTTTGCTTCACGTCCCGATTTTGTTCGGCTCTCTCGACTCCAGAACGAAGCTCCAAAGAGATCAAAACGATCGTCAGTGGCACTGCTTATATCGATTGGTGCTTCGTAAAAATTGTTAACCACATTGTTGACCGGTCACGGGTTAACTCGTGTTTGCACTTTACACCAGCTATTTTAATTTTTGACACAGGATAATTGTGAAATTTTTCTTCGTCGTGTTCAAAAATTACTTTTATTGATATTCAGGTTTTTATCGCAAAAATTTTGATCGTGACACTAATTCACCTTTTAGGCTTTTGGGACAACTAAAAGACCACGTTAAAAAAAATAGTCATTGGTACAAAAAAAATCTACGTAAGTGATTGCTATACATTTTACAAAAAAAAATTACTAAAACACATTATATGTATAAAATGTAACATATACAAAGTTTCATTTGAATTCTGTGCAAATGAAGCATATTGAAGTTTATTTAGATTGTTTCACTTTCATACTCAGTTACGAAATATTTAATAGCCGGTGACGTGAGCCAGCTTCTGTGTAAAATTGCCGGTCAACATATTAGATAATTAATTTCTGCTCTTTGCATTAACGAACGAGTAAACGAGTCGATAGCGTTTCGTATTTTGCGAGAAACGAGGTCTGCTCTGATCGATTATGAACGTGCACAACGTCGATGAAAATCGACGCGGGAAAAAAAAAAGGAAGAAAAACGATGCGCGCGATGTTGCGATAGCTGTAACACGCATGTCGCAAGGATATTCCGGTTTCCGCGCATTCTCGTTCCTCTTTCGCACGGATCTCCTACAACATTGTTCCGAACCGAGATCTAGATCATCTCATTGATTATACATCAGCGTCGCCGTTACGTTTCGAGAAAACGAGAATCGAGAGACCGCTTCTCGCGACGATTTATTTCATTCGTGTTTCTGATCGTTTGGAGGAATTATAGTATAATATAATAGTATAGTATTACATATAGTAATATATATTTTAATAATAATATTAATAATATTATTACAGTAGCATAGTATAGTAGAGTATAATAGTATAATAATATAGCAGAGACCACATTTATCGTTGTACGATTTATTTTTACAAAATTATAACAGTTTCAACGTTCCGTGTCGGAACATTACGGCCGTATAGTCACTCTATACGTAAACCATAAAACGTAATATTCATCCTCGGAGCTGAATCCACCTCCTGGTAGGTCGCAAGTCGATTGCCAACCACGTGGGATCACAGTTCTGGCAATTTTGTTCATCTTTCGTCACTCGATGGACTCGGGCGCCTGGTGAAACTTGCAATTTGCCGGATTAATCGTTACACTTGAGCAACAATTAATTCCGCGTCGGGTATTGTGTGTCCGGGGGGGAGGGGAGGAGGGATTATGACGTAAACGGATGCACCGCGCGTAAAGTAAGGAGCACAACGCCGGACTAACGCGGCTAATGGAACACGCCACAGCACGGAGTACAGGGCGCTTTCCCACCGTCGTAATTGCCTGAATTGGCCGGGCTCGATAATCGTTACGTCAGACGATTCTCCACGATCTACTTCCCCGTTGGATATTCCGCTTTTGTTGGCGAAATTTTTCTCTCACCGCGAGCCGGGAAAAATGTCACAGCGAAGCCCCCGTCGCTCGTCGCGCTCGACTGTGCGCAACGAAAAGAAAGAAAAAACTGAGAACAGAATCGCTTTAACTGCAACCAAGATGTTGACATTAAAAGTGACAAAATGGTCAAAACCACCGATTTATAATTTTTGTTCGATTTTTTTTTAATAGACAAAACAGTGTACTTTCAACACTTTGACGCTAAAGCTACCATACCGCTTTCAACGATTAATCATCGTCACCTTTTGTCGATCGGCATACAAAGCCGATAGAATTAGACTACGTTAAGAAAAGGCACGAAGATACGAAGATTCAGCAAAGAGAAAATTCTACTTTTATTTTTCCGATTGTTAGAAATTTCCGAATTTCTACCCACAGTTGCATCTTTGTACTCGAGGCACGTAGACGCAGATGAGAGTTCTAGCGTTCTCGAAAAAAAATCCAAACGTCCATATTCTCGATGCGTATCGTGCGGGGCTTCGAAACTTCCACGTTTCCTCTCTCTACACAAAGATGCTCGACGATCGAACAGAGATATCTAGGGCTAGACGAGCGGCGCGGTTCGGCGAAATTCGAAAATCCCGCGCGTCTGCATTCACGGCACGTAGTTATCAGCCGGCGGTCGGTGTCGCGGTGAACAAACGGGTTCTTCGAATCGCTCGAGATCCTTATTTCCACCGCGGTGCTGCGTCTCCGCGAGGGAAACGGGCCTAGCTTCATGATCGCCGCTCGTCGACCCGACTGACCTCGTCCAAAGCCGCTCTGACCGATCTTCGAAGTGGATCGTTTCGAGAAACCCGGCGCGCGCGTACGATGTCACAAAAGCAACCGTATGGCATTCTGCCGATTATCTCCGCCGGTTCGTTTCCAAGGCTAACAGCAGTGTTAATTTAAATTCCCTGCTCTCGAGACGGGGAGCGTGGTTTGAACTTTTTGGAATCGGGGCTCCAACGAGGAAATTAATAAATCAAGCTCGCATACACACGAGTGGAACACCGCTCGAGACTGGAGGAAGACTTTCATGGTCGAGGTAGCAAGCGAACATTCTTCGAGGCGAAAACACGCTCGGATCGCGATCGAGGCTGCATACTACGCTGACGAGAACAAGGTGAATCGAGAACAGGTGCGAACGCGGATTCCGGGATGCGAGAAGCCGATCCAGGTGCAAGTTTCGGCTAGAAACTGCGAGGAATTCGAGCCTGCGAGGGGTCGATCGGGCAGCAAGTCCCCCTCCTCCCCAGATTGCCGTGGAGGCAACGGTTTATTAAGATCCATTGGGGATCCATCGCTGGATTAAGGAACACCGGTCCACGTGGCCTCCCTTCTGCCTCGCCTCCGCTCAATTAAATTCTACTTCAGCCGGATCGTTTCATAAATCACCGTGGCCCAATCCCGAGCACGCGCGCAAAACTTGAACAAACGATCTTGCGCACTCTTTCACGCGGTTTTACGGGGTTGAAGGAAAAGTTGTCTACGCATGGCTATCACGGGTGAATTTTACACCTTCGATTTGATGGAAATACACGTAAAGAAACCTGCCACAAAGTTGATCTTGATAAAATTAAAATTCAAGATAAAAAAATTTTTTTTTTTTGTTTTTTTTTTGCATTGTATTCTACTTATCACGAAAGGAACCTAATAGTTCTCTTGAAAAATGGTAGAAAGTTTCTTAATCATTTAGTGTGCGTTCTAACAGCGACTTTACGGTTCTGGGCGCGTGGATGTCTATATTTCGAATAATGTTGATGGTTAGTCTTAACGTTTCATTATTTAGACTCGGTGAAACCTAATACGAAAATTACGTGAAAGAGACACCTTCACGCGCCCAGAATCGTAAAGTCGCTGTTAGAACGCACGCGTCCAGAATCGTAAAGTCGCTGTTAGAACGCACGCGTCCGCAGTGTTAACTATTTTTCTTGCGATCTATGGTTCCCTGGAAAAGTATTTCTACATTCATACAAAAGGAAAATTTTTTCCCTTAAAATTCAAGGTCAAAAGTTCAATTTTGCGACAAGTTCTTTACATGTATTTCCACCAAATCGAAGATGTAGACGGCCACGAACAAACATTTCATTTCATCCTGCACAGACTTGTTGATCCGTAGAAAATTTGAGATACACACAGTGATACGAAAATTGTACGTAATACATCCAATGTATTATTTGGATACACAGGGTGCAACAATAAAAATCGTGATGACTACCAGACAACGGTCAGGTCGAATCGACCTGATGGAAGAATTGGACGGGGACTCGAGAAATTACCGAGAGCTGACGGAGTCGCTCGACGAAGTATCTGTCCTCGACGTGGCGAAATGCTCGGCCACCGATTCAATCTAACTATTTAATAACACAGGCAGCTCCGGCGAGCACCACCTGGCGGCCAGGCATGCCACGTCAAAGTCTTTATTAGACCCAATTGAACGTTATTGCTTCTCGGTCCGCGTAACAGAGATCGGTACGGAAGAACGATAAGAGGCAGACAGAGAAAGAAAGAGAGAAAGAGAGAGAGAGAGAGAGAGAGAGAGGTAGATGGGTCGACGACAGCGACGAAAGAACGAAAGAATGGAAAGGAAACAGAGACAGAGAGAGAGAATTCTTCCATCCCAACGCGTGAACATGGTTGAAGCGAAGTGGAGAGAGACAGGTGATGAAAGGTACGAATAACACGTTCCTAGGTACGGAGGGTTTAATCCAGCGGGGTTTCAAACGGGATACGCGTACACGTCGATGCATACACGCGGCGCGTTAACTTTGCCTATACGCGTGGAAAGGCACTCTGCAGCAAGAGGAAGATTAACAACGTTAAACGGAATTATTGGGTAGCGGCCGCGATTAACCCCTCGCCGATATTTATTAGCCGTCTAAAGCTCGATTATTCCTATCCCAGCTACGAGTTCGCCTCGTCCGTGTTAACCAGATACCGTTCAATTAAGGGTGCGCGCCGGCATTAACGTCCCTCCTCTTTTTCTTCTCCTTTCGCCTCGTTCCACGGAGGCGAATATTCCGGCGGTGCTTGGAGACTCAGCATCCTCGCTTCTGCTTACCGATTACCGGGAAGCGACGTCGACGCGATATTGCCTCCGGAAAAAGCTGCCGCAGATTGAGCTTTCAACGAAGCATCGATACACTCCGCCGAGAAAACCGGAAGGGGTAGCGACGATTATATCTTTCTCGCGTATCTTTCGCAACGTACCGTAGGAAAATTACACTGTTAAGGTGCATAAGATATCGGTTCTGCGTTACGTTCGACACGTTGCAACAAGAAGAGAGAGAGAGAGAGCGAGAAAGAGGAAATATGGAAAAAACTGCACGATTTGTACCCCAGTACGATTCGTCTCACTGAAACGAAATGAAATCGACTGTTTTGCCATAAAATTTTATCGATGTGCAAACGATATTTGAATGAAACGAAATGAAGACGACTGTTTTGCCATAAAATTTTATCGATGTGCAAACGATATTTGAATCGATATAAAACAAATTACAGGCGGGATCGCTCAGTAGATAGCAAACAACGCCACTCCTACTCGAGGTCTATCCCACGCCCCCTCGCGAATCACGTGACCCAAATCAACCAATCGCTAATTTTCGTTGCATCAGCGTTGCACGTGAAGAGGCCCGATTTTCTGGGTTATCCCAACTAAAATCACTTTCAGTGATAAAATGAAGACGTCGGGCAATCGGGCGCGATTTCGTCCGGCCGACAAAGTCCGGTCTGTCTCGACGCGCGACTCTTCCTCGCGAAGAAGGGAAACAAAAAGACGAGAGGCGTACGTGTACGCGGCACACTCGCAGCCACCGGCGTCGGGCTGATATAATTCAATATAATGTAGGGTCCAGCGACATTATCTGCTCTCGTGCAGTCAGCCCGACTCGGGGCCCGATTAATCTCGACTCGATGTCAACAAAGCGCGGATTTATGTTCTCCGCGCCGCCGGGACTCCAGTTCCCTCCGCTGGGAACCAGTTTTTGGCGAGCTTGTTTCTTTCCGCGACTCCCTTGTTTGCCTCTTTTCCTTTCCATCCGTGCTTCTCCTTTGCCTCTTTCTCCGTTCTACCGAGAAATCCCCTCGTCGTTATCCTCCATCTTTCTTTCACCCCTGTCCGCGATATCTTCCCCTCCTCCCTTTTTTCGAATCTCGACCCGCCGTGGACTTTTCACGATCGTCGAATTCTAGGCTTTGGAGGTTCACTCTGTTCGGTACTCGCCTCATTTGGCGTCATCTTTGTATTTCGTTTAAGCTACCGAATGCAGATGCACTGCCAGTTTTTATTAACCCATTTTCATCATAAGGAAGGATGAGTAACAATATCCTTTTTCTAATTACTATATTCAAGAAAATTTTCAAAGAGTCAAAAGAAAAACTTGATATTATCACTGAAAGTGATTTTATGGGTATAAAATTGGTGCAACGCTAATGCAACGAAAATTAGCGATTGGTTGATTTGGGTCACGTGATTCGTGAAGGGGCGTTGGGTAAATCTCGAATAGGAGTGGCGTTGTTCTTGTTTTGTATCGATTCAAATGTTTGCATATCAATAAAATTTTATGGCAAAAAGGTCGGCTTCATTTCCTAGTCAGAACAGTCACTTCTGGGCCTTTCAGTGAGACGAATCGTACTGGGGTACAAGTCGTGCAGATTGTTTTCAGTAACTTGCACATCCTAAGTTGACACATATAAAAGTCATACACTTTCGTATACCTTGTCTGTGTAAAAGTTCAGTACTCTGTAATAAAAGAATTGAAACAAAAATGTAACAGAGATTGCGCAAGAAAGTGGACGATTGTATAAGAAAGATTCTGTAAGAAAAAAGTCGTAATAACGACAGGAACGTAGACTAACTGTCTTGTTCGCGCAAACTCGTAACATCATTCAAGAATGTATGTAAATGTTCTGGTAATAACGGTCATGAAAATTGAACGTACATGTACACTGATGATGCAAATGGGTCAGGAAATAAACATTTTGATTTTTAACCAAAGTTCGACTTCACGAGTATCTCGTTTCGGAATTTCGGATTTTTCGACACGGATCGACCAATCAAAAGAAACCTGGTGTAATGTTTGAATTACGGACAAATCCGTAATGGGCCGTGGGATCGATGAATCCTCGTTGCCCGACGTCGTTACGAACTCCATGTTCGAGCGTCCGTGTTCAATCGGTAATTACAGCAAAGACGGACGACATTACCGCGGTGCCCCCGTGCGCCCATCAGCGCGCACGTTTCGTTTACGAAAATATTTTTCAGGCCGACGTCTCTTTTTTTCTTCTTCCGTGAATTTCTCGCATTATGCGAAACATTCTTACCAGAAACGGATATTTAATTTGAACAGCATTAACTGGAATTTTTCGGTCAATTTGAAGCATCCAGATGTACTTATCCAAATCACGACGTGTTTTCTTTAAACTTCGTCTTGAAATTAATATCAAAAAATTATTATAAAATAATTTTTATCAAAACAAATTGCAATTTTCCACAATCTGAAGCATCAAGGTATATCCAAATAATCTCTCGATGTGTATCGTTTACATTTAAATTTCACCAAAATAACACCAAAAAAAAAAAATTATTATAAAAAATGTAGCAATTTCTGCTCTTATCGTAATTTGTACCGCGTTATCATACATTTCTGCAATTATAGTTGAAATAAACGCAACGTGTTTACGTAGACAAGATCACTGTTGCGATCGAAGCAATTTGAGTTCCGTTCTTTTAGCGTACACTGGCAACTACGTTTTCCAAACTGTAATAACCGTTTCGCGTCGAATCACCGAAATCATCGGCAATTTCACAGCCGAGTTTCACGAGAGCCGGCGAAAATGTGGCACACGTGTGGCACTCGCGAGAGCTCTTAAAAACCAAGGGCGATTTCTCGCTCGCGTAACCAGAAAGTTTCTCGCCCGAGGACCGTTGCGGCGAGATAACGATCTGTCGAATCGGTGATAAAAATTGATGTTAAGTACGGGGGAGCCATCTCCGCTCGATCGAAGAAGCAAAAACAGAGTACAAAGGAATAAAAGAAGAAAGGCCGGCGTGAAATTTTGTATCGAAAAGGCTGAGAGCGGCGTGGCGCCACGAGAGCGCGATTTCAAGTTTCAAAGGGGATATGTAAAGTGCACGAAACACAGCGAGGGTGGGGGAAACGGTTAACGATGTCGTTCGACTTACTTGTACGATCCGTGAATGTTCTTGCAGGAGCCGTGTCTGCACGGGTTCCTGTCGCATTCGTCGATGTCGTCCGCGCAATTCGGCCCCGTAAAGCCGGGTGCACACGTGCACTTGTAGCTGTCCTCCAGCGAGAGGCACTCGGCTCCGTTTCGACAAGGCGACGAGGCGCAGTGGTCTTGTCGCTCGCAGTGCTCGCCTGCAACACACACACACACGCACGCGGAAAAAGAATGAAATGGCACGGTGAAAACGCTCGTGTCATATCGTCAAGAAATCGTCTTGCGCTGTGACCGGTTTCTTTGACAGCGAGCAACACGCGACAAACACTGTATTTTTACGCTCGTAAAAATTCGTTCGACTCGGTCAATTTGTCGGGCGAGCTACTTAAACTGCTTTCTAATATTTCTAGCTGTGTTTTTTTTAACATTTATCGTGCGATTTGGTCATTATATCAGTTATGTTAGTTATATTAGTTATATTTGATTATTGGACGAAATATATAATTATACAAGTAATTTTCCGATGTTTTTTTAAACATTTATGTGAATATTAGTTTCATTGTTAGATAAGCAACAGACGTATAGTTACACAATTAAAGCAAAGTGCTTTCAATATTTTTTCGAATATTTGTTCCGTTTATGTACATATTATTTGGTTTGATTATTGGACGAGAAAGAACAGACCAAACTACTCTACCGCTTAATACGACTGCGCATTTCGAAAATGTTTCACCCAAGTACATAGAAATCCCATTTTCGAATTCAGTCAAGCAAGGTGCATAAGTAACGAAGATTCGGCAGCTGTCACTGAAAAGATTGCGAGACGAGTAAAAGGGGAACGAAAGGAAGAAAGAGGGTACCCCGGTTACACTTTGCACGGCTTGTGCAAACAGAAACAGAAATCGTTCGTGGTTTCATGCTGGTTTGCGTCCATTTTCGAGGAGAGGAATGTCACTTCAGACGGCGATTACGCTGTAGCTAAGCAAAGTCTCATTTCTCTCTCTTCTCGGGGGTCACCGATTAGCGCAACTAATTAGCAGAAGCCCTGCTCGTTCCTCTGAATCCAAGACGTACCCGCTGGGAGCCAGTGGTTCTCCGATTTCCGATCAAAATCGAGCGAAATCGACGCCATCGTTGAGCAAAGAAAGAGCGGGAAAATGTAAATTTGTATTTCCAGACAGCGATCGTTCGCCTCGGATCTTTTTTTAAAATAATTCTAAATTCTTCCAAGTGTTCGCCGTTATTGAATTCGATTAATTGTATTGTATTGTATTGTAACTGTAATTGTGCTGTATTGTAATTCTAATAATTTTAAAACAATAATAAAGTAATTATACTTTATTAAGAAATCTCTCGAAGCGTTGATTAATTCTGCAAGCTACCGATCGCTAGCTTCACTCGTTCTTCGGTAAGACAGATATCGATAAAAAGAGAGAAAATAGCAACACCGAAGTAGCTGAGAACAGTGAGAACCACTGGCGCAAAGGTACCGCCACGGCGAAATGCAGTATTCGCTCTCTCCGCTAATTATCCGGCTGGCACAAACTTCTCCTTCTCTTCCTTCCTCTTCTCCTCTTCCCTTTCGTTCTCTCCTCTCTCGCTGAATTTATTTGTCAAGAGAGCACGTGCCCTCGCGTAAACAGCAGGCCGATATAAAAAAATACTCGGTTCCGCGCCGAAACTTCCGCGATCCGAACAAATTCGCCGAGCCGGAGTCGAAATTCTTGGGGCGCGAGTCGAAGGAGAGGAGAGGAGGCGACAAGCTGAAACAAGTGGCTGCCTTTGAGCACGTCGATTACCGCGTCGTGCCGCGGGTTATCTCTCTAATTGATCGATTTACAGTCGACGTTGCTGCGCGTTCCGTTTTTCTACTCCGCCTCGTCCCTCCCGACGACGGGATGCGAAGTCGCGCCCCGAGCTTTCTGTGCTATTAACGAGCGAGAGACAATGCAAACCGGCGCGTGATCACGATCATTTCATTCATCGTTCAACCTTGCAGGCTCGCGATCGTCCCACGTGAGGCCCTGATTCCTCACGGACGTGTTTTTAATATCGCGCAGTCTGACATTTTTTCCTTTTTTTTTTTCTTTTTGCTGCGTAATTATAGTTCACCTGAGTCACCGTGTAACATAAATTCTTTGATTTATTGAATGTACAACGTGCTTTAACGATCGGCGAGATTGATTCAGTTTGAAGAATTCCAGCGTTTATTTACTTGAAACCCACGTCAACTTGAAATGATCGAAATTCAAACGTACTGCTTTAATAAGAACGTGGACGTGGAGTTATTTCCCTAAAAAGATATTCCTTTTGTGAAAAATTTTGCACAGATCGAAAGTACACTTAGAATACTCGAAATTGAAAATGTTTGACCAGTTATGAAAATATATATATATATAGAAGGACACGTGTCTTGAAGTGATGAAAATTAAACATGCTATTAATCTGATGAGACTGCGTAGTAGTCTTAATTTTACTTTCCATCTGTGTAAAATTCTTGAGAATATTTTTTTTTCAGAGAAATCCACGATCTTATTAAACACACTGTACGCGGCAAATGTTTTCTTCGAACGTCTTCTCGCGATCGTAAAGCTGTCGAAAAAAATAATTGTCCGCGACGGACAAACGACTCAATTACGCACGCGATTCTTCTCCTGCGATAAAAATCTGCCTGGTGGAAAAGAGCTTTCTTTATCGAGAATTTGTATCTGAGTCGAGTTAAACTTGTCTGTTCGGTAAAACCGTTCGACGATTCGTCTCTATCGACGCGACGTACCAACTCTGCGTGGCTCTTAACACACGGTTTACACGCAGAGTGAAATTGCCAACGAATCCTTACCTGTGTATCCAGTGGCGCAGGTGCAAACGTATTCACGGAGCGATTTCAGATTGCACGTGGCACCGTTCAGACACGGCGATGAGTCGCATGCGTTCTCGATGGGTATCTCGCAGAGGCTCGCGGTAAATCCGACAGGGCAGGAACAGGCGAACGAAGGCGTGCCACCCCCGCTACTTTCCTTCACCCTGCACGAGCCGCCGTTCTGGCACCGTGGCCCCGTGTGACACGGGTTCAGATGTTGGCAGTACTCCCCCACGTACTTTGACGTGCATCTGTAACAGCAGAGTGAAAATCAGCATCAGTTTGGGGAGAGACGTGGAAATTTCCTTTTATTTCGTTGCTTCTTATTTGTTTATCTGTATTTCTTTTTGTTATTAAAAGTGATTTTAGCGGGAGTAACCCGGAAAATCGGGCCTCTTCAGGTGCAACGCTGATGCAACGAAAATTAGCGATTGGTTGATTTGAGTCACGTGATTCGCGAGGGGGCGTGGGGTAGACCTCGAGTGGGAGTGGCGCTGCCGGAACCCCAGTGAGCGCGCCTGTAATTTGTTTTCTATCGATTCAAATGTTTGCGTATCGATAAAATTTTATGGCAAAAATGTCGTCTTCATTTCCTAGTCGTATTAAAGTACAAGTCGCGCAGTTTTTTTGTTTCTTCTGTATTTTCAGACTTGTTGAACTGAACCGAAGCAATTTCCAATTTTTGAAGATTTCCGATCAAGTATAAGTAGCAAAGACGATTTTTAGATTTTTCCAAAGTTTTCTAATCAAGTTTTCAAAAATAAACAAGACAAAGAAAGACAATTCGAATCGATCTTTAGATTTTCCCAATTTTTAGATACGTCTAATCAAATCTTGGAAGACGAACGAGACAAGCAAAGATCGTTCGAAGCCTTCTCGAAACATGCGGAGAAGCAGCATTCAGCCTTCTTTCGTCGAGATCCCTAACGAAATTTCCATTCTTTCGTCGCAACAGAAGACGGACCGGAAAGAAAGTGATCAAAGTACGTGGTTGCCGAGGATCGGAAACTTTCCACGAGGGTCATTGGCTGCGACGCGATCGAAAAAGGCAAGTCGTCTTTGTGAAGGAACGCCTTTCTTCCCGCCGATTTCCAACGATCGTCGGTGTCGAGAACTCGCATTGTACGCGAGTTCCTGACGGATCAGGCCTGGGTTTCTCGAGAAGCCGCCGATAGAAAGAACCGCGAGACGTGTCTTTTTAAGGGTAACTAGCGCCTCCTTCGGTCGCTGCGTGATCGCTGAAGAATTTCTCTCTCCGACGGGACACGACCGGCTTATTTCTACACTTTAGTCCTCCAACTGCTAGCAGCTCGATCCAATCGAATATTCCCTCGATATTATATTTTCTAAGGACACTCGACAAATTGGAGCGAATTATCGAGTGGCGCGACTCGTTCACCTCGACTGCAGAATGTGACGGAATCGAGGCGTGTTTCTTTCTTTTTTTCTTTTTCTTTTTTTTTTTTTTTTTTTTTTTTTTTTTTTTTTTTTTTTTTTTTTTTTTTTTTTTGCGTGGCATGGAATGCGCCTGTTCGATCGATCTGAGAAGTCGCGCGTTATTCAAACGAGGTGAAACATATCCGTGCTATGTTGACTCATGTCGATTTGCATACCGTTATACGCGCGGCTTTTTATGCTAATCGTTGTCGGTTCTTGCATCTTGCAGTTATAATGAATGGTTCGTTATCGTCGATTTTATTTCAACGCGTTTCGTTGGGCATTTGTAAAAATAAAACCAGAATATTCGCCGTCGGGTAACACGTTCTTACGTTGAACTACGTAAATAATCAAATGTCGCAAACTTTGTTGCATTTGTATTTTGTTCGTAACTTTTCACATTTCTTTCGGAAATTTTGAACATTGTTACGTCTTCCAATTCGTAATTTTTTGAGATTTGCAAACTAAAGCGAACGTGTATCTACTTTAGTCGAGTATGAATCTCAAACTAATAAATGTTGCGAGTAAAGAATATCAAAAGTTACGAACGAGAATACAAGCGAAGCTGTAACGCGATATTTAGAGCATTTCGCGCAATTGCAGCACCCCCGAATTGTTACTTATGTTCAATTTTACCATCAACAATCGGCTAGGCAGTTCCCTTACTTTGTCCAAAAAAAGAATAAAAACCCGTTTCGAAAGCCGCTGTTCGCCTCGCGAAAGAAGAGGAATACCAGGAGAGGAGAGCACGCAAAGAATCGCCGAACGTGTAAAAATTTCATTTTTATCCAGAGTCGTCCCCGTATCTTGATCGAGCGATCAACGGAACCTCTCGGCGAAACGAGGTTTCCCGGACTCGACGGCACGAATAAAAATCCGAGTAAACGACGACGATTGCCGCGAGCCGGCCAGCCAACCGCTCGCAGAGAGTTAAAGACAAGAACGCATCGGCGCGGCGTGCATTGTCGAGTGCACAGCTGGTTCCAAGTTGGTTCACGCAACCACTCTCGCGACTTCTTCTTCTCCTCCTTCTCCTCCTCCTTCTCCTCCTCCTTCTGTCGAGGATATCGCGTATGCGAGCGCTTAGAAGCCCGCAGCCGGTATCTCTATAAACGGAAGCGACGATTCCACGGTCATTATTCGCCGGCAGCGAGTTTCTTCTCGGCTACTACCGGTTCGACCCGATCCGGCCCAGCAGCCAACAGCAGCAGACCAACGTTGAGCACCATCAGCTGGATTTATTGACTTCACTATCCGTGAATATTCCCTTCTAAGCCAGCCAGGGACGTAACGAGCCCACCGACTGGAAGGACCTCGTCTACCTCCTAGGGGACGTATCGTTTTAGAGAGAATTCTCTTGTTCTCTGCATCTTTCCTTGTCTCTGCTAGAAAGATGAGAGACTGTCGAACTTGCAGCGTGTCTGTCTCTGAGATTTTAACCTCTTGCGCTGGTCGATGGTTCGCGCGGACCATAACGAGTGACCGAGCCGTATACAATAATTCGTCGCTTTCTTTTCCTTTTGAACTCGTCGGTATGACATCACTGGATAAAAATTATTGAAAAGTTAGAATAAACTTATCATTTGTTTTGCCTGGATTATACTTAAATATACTTAAAACTGAGAAAATATTGTAAAAAATTCTCGACATGCGTGGCAATTCCAAAGAACACGCATTCCAGCGCAAGAGGTTAAACGATTGGTTTGAAAGAGACGCCTCAGCGTTTTTATTTTTTAAGATTCAGAACATTTTCATTGAAATTATCAATGTGGTTTCATTCGAACGGCGTTTTACGTAACGTCGTGCAAAGTAGAATGTTCATATTCCGCTCATCCAGCCGTGGTGCGATCGTCGTCTCGCTATGATATCGTGTCAAGTACGCTGCAATTATACTACCGTGTACGCGTTGCTCTATGAAAACGGACGGTAATTTTATTAACGAATGTGGGACACGCGTCCCATGATTTAGCGAAAACACGCCTTTCGCTCGAGAGCCTGTAGACATATTCGATTCTAACAGTTCGATACAAATTCAACTTACCCACTTGACAAACAAACGTTTCACCTTACTTTCCTGTTAATTCGTTCTCAACAAGAGCGTCATTACGCACGGCTGAAGAGAACACGACACACACTAGGATGTACCATACTTTCTGCATGACTCGCCTCGTTCCGAGTAAAGAATTCGAAGCAATCCATTTCGCACTTGAGAAACTTCAGAAACTTGTCTTGGAGTAGACTCGCTTCACCCGTACTTCGACAAATTATCAAACCACTCTTCGACTTTTGTTAACAACCTTGGAAAACACTTTTCACGCGGATAAGTCGAGAATTTCAGACTTCGTTCTCGTATATTCGCAGTACAGCGCTAGAGTAACTTTGTGTCCTTGCCGCACGAAATTTCACGAAGCACTAAACGGTTTGTAAACACGTGGTGAAAATAAAAATACGCCGTCGTCTCGTCGTGTTCGAGATTGTCGCACAAAAACCTGATGTTGTGGCTTCTTGCAAACGATATCTGCATACCCAAACTTGTTATTCCTTTTATCGTACGGAATACAGAAATCATTCACGCGCCGGTTATTGAGAAATTAACCTCCTAAGCGTTTATATATACTCGTCATCGCCTAGAAATAATTAAGCACACCAGTGCACATTCGCAAAACAAAATAAAACGCACAGATGTACTGTCTTTTCGATCGTGAGAGTAGTTTAACAATTGGAATTACCAAAATGACTAGTTTACAATTTTCTATAGGAATTTTATATATTCGTAGCATTATCTATCATTTAGAATCAAATAAAATTGCGCGTTGTCAACTTTAATTTCTCTGCCACGAATATCATACTTTTTCGTCAATAACGGATTCTAGTGTCGTCGGTTGGTTCGCAGACAAATTCGAAGCATCACGGATTTTTCAGCATTTTCTCGAAAACCAGACCGCTAATCAAGATTCTTTCGCAACGACGTAATCATCGAGCTGCCCGCCTCTGGAAACCGCCGACTTTTATCAAACACCACCGCGTTCCTCTCTCGTCCTCTCTCCACTGCAAATATTTAATCACTTGCAAGGCGATCCCTCTTTCATTTTCCCCGGCTAGGGGGGGGGGAGCAAGAAGGGGAACGAAGGAAAAAAGGACTGGCAAGAAGGAATTACTCGAAACGTTAAAGGACCGCGTGAGCCAGGTGTCGTCGCTGCTCCGACCGGAGCAGTTTCTCCCGGATTCCCCTCGTTCGGGTTTCTATATGTGGCGATATCGCGGTCCGGTCCATAAGGATCGATCGCCGCGCGGCAAGAAAGCCGCGCCGACGCGAGACGGAAGAACGGAAGGACGACTTGTATTTGCCGCGGAGGGATCACCCTCGGAGGACTCGCCGTCACTCTGTAAACACTCGAGCGGAATGTCGCGTACCGATGTGCCGCTGTCGTTGCTAACCGGTAACCGGGCAACAGTGAATTATGGC
>KQ435899.1:163732-176322 GCA_001276565.1 Melipona quadrifasciata
TGGTATCGATTTCAGATCGTGCGTCTTCTTTCGACAAACTCGTATCATTCATCTGGGCTTATTCTTTGTGTCATTCAAGGAACGACACGAGAAACGACGCGAGAAAGAATGTGAGGTCGAAGGAAACGCGATTTAAAGTGTGCCGTATACGAACAGCCGTGACCGTGAAACGAACGCAGAATGTGCGACATTCTCAACTCGCTGAACAATGTTTCTATGGTACAACGGGAACGAGCGTGCTAACTGACAGACCAACACGGATCAGAAGCGGATCAACGCGCCAAGTTTAGGCGAGCCAAGAGACGGAAACGTATGAAACTCTAAAAACAAATGTGCGACGCGAAACAGTGTAGCGGTATTATTGTAAAACTATAAAAAAGAAGAGAAAGAAAAAGAAAAGGGGAAACAGTCGATCAAAGGGTTCCGTTACGACACCCGATCGCGACGACCGATGCTTCTTTGCCGCTGTGCTCGATTCTCAATGGCAATAGCGCAATTGCGCGATAAAGGGCAAAGGGAGGGAAAAAGGGCGATCGATGGAAGAAGAGCATGTACGAGCGCGCGGTTCTCGGGAAATGGCGAAGTGTGTGCGACTGGCCCAGACGGCAAGTCGCTGGCAGCAGGCCGGGGCAAGAGAAAAACACTGCTAAGCGAGTCGGAGCACGCGTGGGAAAGTCAGTGGTGGGAGACGCGTCGGTGTGGAGATTCAAGTATAAACAATATATCATTCCAAGTGCATCATCCGTGCACTTCTGCAATCAACGGACGCAAATAAACCACTTTCCACGGGCAAGTTCACGGGTATCAAGTTCGAGTATCCTTGACTCGAGTCTCCAAGTTTCGATCGACGGGCATCCTTTGCACCGGAGAAAAGAAACAGTTTGTTGTTATTTCAGAGGTTGCAGAAAAGTGAAATTTTCGCAGCACGGTGCTGCGTTTCAATTCGAATCGCTTTTTCGCGGAAAAATTTTTGTTTAAGCGCGCGGGACGAAGCGCAGAATGAATCTCGCACCGTGAATCGGTCAGTAATGGTATGTAACTCTAATTAATAGTCAGTTAAGGGTCGAGCAGACCGTTCTGTCGCCAATGGACGTTCGTTTAATTAATTATGTACCGGCCGGCCGGTGTGTTACAAGCGTGCTTTTTCCAGACGGCGACACCGTCAGGAAGGCGTCGCGACCGGAGCAATCGGCGACAAAGACAATAGGTCGTTACGGATTCGTTGGCCATCTCTGGCCATCGACGAATTACCCCCGTGCCACTGCCGGTGCCACCGTGATAGAAACCAGTTGGCAAGAGATGCACCGCCAACAGATTCGAATGCCAAGTCGCAGATGAGAACGTGTCAAAGATCGTTACTCGGCGATTGCGCGCATTTATTTATTTATTTCTGCTTTCTGTCGCTAAGCTAGTCGCCAAAATGATACTTCAGTCAGTTGTCAATGTGAATAAAGGACAAAATTACTTTATTCCTTCACACGATTTTCGATAAAATAAGAAGGTTTTGTTCTACGTTGCAACTGTGCTCAAGGATGATGTTACAAGCAGATAAAAAAGAGTGCTCTTTCCTCCTCGACACGTCTTTTTCAGAATTTTATCTGTGGTAAATTGAAGAGAGGAGGGAAAACTACTGAAATTTGTCAACTGTTCACTTTCAGGCAGACTGTTACTGACTCGCAATCAGTGCCAGCACAACATTGTCAAACACTGTCAAACCTGACTGGTCATCCAACAATTTCTTTTGCTAAAATTACGGAAAAATGCAAAATCGGTCAATCATTTGCAAACGTTAATCAACAGACTAAAGTTAGTTTTAAATAAGTACAACACCCGAAGCAACGAAGCGCCTTTGGGAAACAAAGTTCTCAAGTTCAAGTTTCACGAGTCGCGCACGAGCGTGCCGGATGCCAAACCCTTAACAAGCGGAAATCCCCCTTGATAACCTTGACGCCTACGCGATAATAACGAAGAAAACGACCACGCTAACTAACTAACTAACTAGCTGGGGGCGTGTGCGAATTGCCCGCTCGCTGCACCCTCGCGCGATCACCTCGACGTCGCTCCGTATCTTGGCTCCGTTCTCTTCGATCAAAGCCCTGCTTGCGATTCGTCATCCCGGAATGTTCACCGAAACAGATGTAGATCTACGGTTGCCCGCGCGCAATTAATTTCGCGTTGAATAAATTTGACGGCTCGATTATGATCTCCCGCCCGCGAGCGAGACTCTGAATTACTCGACTCATTTAATACGACACGGAATGGTACTTATCGCGAGCACGCGGGAAATTGCGTACAAAATGAAGACGGTTAATTGGAGTCGTCGTATGCAAAGTGGGATAGGATAGAGATAACGAACAATGTCTCGTTTTCCCTTTTTTTTTTCTCTCCGGAGAGAAACACGCGTATCTCAACTTTTCATTAATCAACGTAACAACGTTAACAAACGCAGGAATTTGGAAAAATGTATGGCGGAAAGTTGCGAAACATAAGGAGCGCGATTATTTTCCGACAAGCCTAACAGAAGGGATACGACGAGATCGCGAGACAATTAAAAATTCCCGTTTCTTGTACGAACACGTCTCTCGTGCGCAGGGGACCGCTGTTGATCAGCGGTGAGATCACTCGCCAAAGAAGAAGCGGTTAAGAGGCACATTAACAGTCGGTAGCCAGGCTGTATCGCCATTACAATATTTGCTCACGTTTTCGAGGCGCGCACGAGCGAAAGGGATACCCCCCCCCCCCCCACGTGTATTCAGTCCTCAAATATATCAATGATAATCAACAAACCATTCCCAAAACACGTCAAATATGGACACTGCACTCGACCGACGACAAAGTACCGAGGGAGGGACCAACGAGACGGGACCACGTGCATAAAATTACGGGAGTGACGTACATCGCTGTTTAACAGACTGAAAAATTCCACGAGAATATGACAAGTTCCCCTCCTCCCTTGCAAGATATAGAAATAAGAGAGAATGCGTAAGTTGTACAAAAACAGTTGGAAAACTGAACGACTTGTACCTCAGTACGATTCGTCTCACTGAAAGGAAATGAAGACGACTTTTTTGCCATAAAATTTCATCGATACGCAAACATTTGAATCGATACAAAACAAATTACAGGCGCGATCGCTCAGTACCGGACAACGCCACTCCTATTCGTGGTCTACCCCACGCCCCCTCACGAATCACGTGACCCAAACCAACCAATCGCTAATTTTCGTTGCATCAGCGTTGCACCTGAAGTTGCGCCCTCACTAAAATCACTTTCAGTGATAAAAAAAAATCGTTGTTGCACGATGCGATTAATTAAAAATCCCGAAAATTCCGCGCGAATATGCAAAGGGAGAAAGGGAGTTGCGTCCTAGACAAGTGACGACTCGAGTGTGTGATAAGCCTATATAGTTGTGTATAGTTGTGTATCGTCCCTTACAAGACAGGGTGTGTCGATACACCATCTTCATGCATTAATGCATGGAACGTCAGTTGACGATACAGCAGCCTCTCTTTTCCTTCCCTAGAACCGCTTGGTATCAAGCGTGGCGTAAATCGATCGAATCTGTCGATGGATAGTTGCCCCATCAGGTATCTGTCAGCGCGTTAGATAAACGAACGCTGGCTCCGCGAGAGATAGGTGATCGTTTCGCGGTGCACGTGCACAACTACAGTAAAACCACGCGTATTCTGCGCGGTTTTGACTCTCGTAAATTGGACTCTCCAAAATTGAGAAATTTACGTTAGAACTCAAAACTTTTTGTGAAAAAGGAAGAAAGAAAAAGAAATTGAGATTTAGAACTTGAGATCTTTTGACAAATTTGCAAGCCGATAGGCAGATTCGTCGAGAGGTTTTTATCGCTTGCTTCGACTCGCATACGTCGTTTGTACACAGAGTGTGTGCAAACATTGTAACACTGCCGGCATAGTGGAAAAGGAAAACACGAGGAGGAGGAGGAGGACAGAAAGCTTGACGCGTAGGAAACACAACGAGGCGAGGAGTAACACGCGGCCGCGACTTTCCAGAAGCTGGTAGAAAGGCACGAGGATGGTTAGGGGTCATCAGCATCGCAACACCATCGTGTTTCTGACCTCGTTGACTGAGCACGCTAGATGACTCGGTAAACAGAGGAACATACGATTCTAGCGTAAACGCCGCGACGTTTACACGCGAATCGCTTTACACGCGTACTTTACACTCGATTCGAATGTCAAGACGCGCGCCACGAACCTAACGCCAGGAGACTTTCGTTGGAAGAAGCCATAAAAAATTTTTTAATTTTCAAACACGTAAGATAAAATAGTCGATAATAATGGTTCAATTTTAACCCTTTGCGCTCGACTTTCTAAATCTCGAACTTTCTCTTTTTACAATTTGCTGATAAGTATATGAATATAGCGATATGTATATATTTGGTGTTGCATGATGCGATGTGCAATAGTATATCAGAGGTATTTTTTCCAAATTTAACAAACATTGCCATCCAGTGACAATAATGTTTTAAATAAAACAAAATTTTGTGTCAACAGTATCAAGAAACGACATTCACACACGACAATAATTCGGAATCGAATCTCACGAAAGTTTAAAAAACACTGGAATATACTATTTTTCCAGAAATTGAAACTATATATTATTGATTTATTCTATCAAACCCGTAATGCACGTTGATGATTGATTATTGTTCGATTTGAACAATCATTTCCAACGTTACATCATTTTATTTTAAGTGACCATGTTTCGATAAATAAAATAAATTGCTGGTAAACGAACCGAAAAATGTTTGTCGAGCACAAAAGACATTCAATTTGCTTTCGAAGAAACAAACAACAATCGTATACTCGTATGGCATCGCGGAACTAATTATTGTTTGTGACTAAGCGAATGTGGCAAGCGGCGACAAAGAATTTATAACCCGAAACGAGAGCGGCGATTACCTCTGAAAAGAGATAATCAACAAACGATGACGGTTCCGACTCGATGATTATTTGCCACGAGGCAACGAAGCAAAATGAGGTGACGAAAAAATGCCCGTCTACTTGTGCGTTTAATTAAGAAAATTGTTGCGACTCGGCGCGAGTCACTCCACTCGCTTCGAAATCAGCCCCCGTTGGTCCACTATTGCCACTGGTCGCCCCGACTCTTCCTTCCTCGCTGCACGCTCTTCGTTTTTCTCGGTTAGTATAATTATGTATAATAACAGCTTCATTCGCAAGCGCGAGTGTAACGACGCTTTAATGCAGGCAACTCGTCGCTTTTTCTTCCCCAAATGTCGCGTCCCACCGAGCTCAATGTCATCCACCAATGGCGTTTGTTACCGTTTAAAGTCATCGTTGTGCCGTCTAATCATTTCCCACCCGAAAACGATCGACGTAAATATCCGACATACGGTCGACAATTCGAACGCGAAACGTGCAAATGTACTTTGATCTTCCGAGCGACCGACGATCTATCGGCCTATCAAACGATGACAAACTGCAGCCAACAACGGCTAATTTCCCCCTTCGACGAGCGTACGTTGAGGATGTCGAGGTGACAAACGCGCACGGTTTGCCTCGCTGCAACTCCGATAACGCGTCGGAATCGTTATCTCCGTGGAATCGCTGCCACGCAGCGAGAAGTCGCTGCGATGAAAACCCGATTAAACTGACTCCGTGCCATTAATCGTGGCAACGCGCCAACGAGAGGAGAGTGCCATTGCGACAGGCGTTTCACTCTACATTCTGCATATTCCCGTCCGTCTACCTCTCATACAACACGATAGTCGGTTCCAGCCGTCTAGTTTTCATGTCCGGCCCAGGTTTCTCAAACTTTCACCAGCTCGTCCATTGGTTCGATTATCGATAAGAACACGTAGTTGAGAAAATCGTGACTGCACGGCGCGGATACATCGAGCTACCGCAACACCACCACGGTTTCGCGGAGCCAGCCATGCGCGAAGTGACATCGGGGCTCGCCCGTACGATTACGCGCACCTACGTGCCAGCCGCTATTCTGGCTGCTCCCAAGGAACCGAGAACAAGGAGAACAATCCAAATTAACAACGACAGCTCGTTGGATTTCCGCGCGAGACTCGTCCAACCGGTCGAGGCAATCCGCGATTTCTTTTACAATTTCTAATATCGTCTCGTTTCCCATGGACGAATTTTCCGAATCGCGAGCAAAACAATTGACGCTATCGCGGCGTTTTGAAACGACAGTTGCTGTGTGCAAGAAATATTATCTTGACACTATGTGTATCAGAACTTCGTCTTTTACAACCGCTTGAAAGATATCGGTATTCTTTTCAGAATCAATGTTAATTTTTGTTTGGACGTAAATCTGTGAACGATGTTCGAACCCAGCACTTGCAAGTACAGTTCGCTTTGATCGTGATAAAATAGGAGAAGACTCGTGCAAAGATCGCGATTGCAAAATCAGATAATTTTACGAAGATTGGCGAAACTCGATCAAATCTAGAAAGACGGGTGGAATTACCTCTTCCAATCTAAGAATTCCTTCGATTAGAAGAAATCACTGGCTCGAGAGAGTCAAGTGTACTCGGTTGTCAATCGGACCTAGCTTAGTTTGAAAATATGACGCAAGTCCCTTTTCCTTCGTACCGAGACGCTGAAGTCTCTGTGCTTGCATCGACTGCGAAATTTCACTTCGTCAGAAACAAGCTATAAACATTTTGAAATGTCAACTGTAAACGTTCGCGTTTTCTGCGAAATAGTAAATTTAGAAATTTAGAAATTTCTTCGCCAATGTCGCGAGATTGGAGAGAATTTCGAGAAAAATTACTCGATCAAACGTCGCGCCAGCCGAGTCGGATTCATTTCCAGCCAGCGCGATACGATATATTCCGGCGCGTAACGAGGAACAAAGCTTCGAGCGGAGATACTTCTGGATAGGTACTCTAATCGCCGGGAGGATTAATGGTGCACGCGACGCTAGTCTTTCAGGTGACTTCGTGCGAGAGCCATTATACGAAAGCGTGAGAAGGGTGAGTTGGTAGCCCCGTGGACCAAGGGCTCGCGCTAATTACGTCATTATGCGAAACAGGGTGGATAGCTCTAACGAACCTGCAGCTCCGAGCTCCGTGCTCGTCCTATGAATAGTGATGAGTATATACTCAACCACCAATCACGCGGTATTATACCCGAGCCCTCCGCCGCGTGTCCACGTTTGCATAGTAATTAAAAATTCCAAAGAATCCGGCGTTTAAGGAACCACCTCCTCCGTCTCCTTCGCGTTGCCTCAATTTCCTCCCCTTCGCCCCTCGCGAGGAAATAAGTCCGAGCAGCGATTGAAATTTTAAATGCCTCTTCTAAGGTCAATTAACGGCAATTTCACCGGCTAGATAAGTGCTACGCCTCTTGTTACCGCGAGTGAAAAATCATATTCGAGTTATTCTCCCGCGAATCTCGGCACTTGCAGAAAGGTCTAAAACTAGCAGAGTCTCTCCATCGAAACGAATGGAAATGGCGATATTTCGTAGGATCTGTCGGGATCCTCGGGCAGATTCCAGAGGGCACCGGTGAAGAAACCGTCGGCCGGTATCTGTATCATTGTTCCAAGCTGCGATACGCGCAAACGTGTTATTACCATAATCGTCAGCACATGGGCGATGGTGAAGGCCGGGGGTGGAAGGCACGGGGCAATCCGAGGCACGGCCCCTGGGGGCTTAATCGCGATAATGGCCGGGAATCGCCTCGTGACCACAGAAACGGAAAACGTCTCGATTCGTTCTACGACCGATCGAATCGAACGATCGAGCGTTTACGATCTTGCATCTCGCCGCGGATCCGGCTGATCCGTTGCTCGCTACCTCGCTGTTGCAACTCAACGGCGAAAGGGAAATTGCGATGAAACGAACAATTTCAGAAAGGACGAAAGAGATAAAATAAAATTGCATCGATTTTTTTCCTCCCTTCTCTCGCTAAATTGCCTGTTAATTATATACAGATCAAACTTGACAAATTTCGAGCGGAACTACCGAAACGCGCGATCGTTGCGCCACGTGAACGTGTAATCGGATGATAATAATTCGAAGCCGGGGAGGTAAAAAATGAGATTCGCATGTAGAATTCTATGCTGGCCGCGCCACCAGGCCTGAACCATCAACAACACACGGTAGGAGAAGAAGGGGAGCAAGAGAAAGAAGAAGAAGAAGAAGAAGAGGGGACCCTCCGGTTCTTTAATAACACGGCGGGGCCGCAGGTTCTTCTTCAGGTATGCGAGACGGGGCCCGAGGCGAGCACCACCGCCTACAGTCTCGGAAACTGTGCCTCTTTCGCAACCGTCCGCGCCATAACCTCACGGATCTCGCAGCACTCTACCCGATACCTTTCAGAATCTATGCACCGACACATTCCTCGACGCTTGGGCGCGCGCGTGTGCGTTCAAACACGTGTATACACGAGTGGGATACTTTCGTATTCACGTCGCAGCGGAGGAGACTGGACATCGACGTAGGTTCGGGATACAATTTTTCGTCGAGAGACGGAGACTGCAGAAATAGGGAGAACCGGTGGTGGAAAAATTACAGAGCTGCTTGCTGGCTCGTTTTTACGGGCGAGGCAAGAGGGGAGGGACGAGTCAGTCACGAAATATGAATGAAACCGTTCCCTCGGTGGTTTAGAATTTGGACGATCGTTCTTCTGACTTCTACCGGTCGAGAACGAACTGCTCGTCCGTCCAGGAATGACATGGTTTTTATCGTTGAGCTATTTGTAAAACCGATTCAGAGGTATCGATTAACAAGCATCCTCGGCTTGTTAACTGCAGTGGCACGCGGGTGAAGCGCGATCGTAGTACAATATTCGATCGTAGATACGGATTATCTGCCTCGGATTATTTGCCCTGGGCTCGGTAGCGTCCAGTTTTATTTGCCCCGGCCAACTGATACCGGACTAGTTTCATTTGCGGCGCGTTACAAACTTGTCGGACAAGGGGGAATTAATTTGCAACCGGCCGCTCCCCGTACATAGTAGTCCCCGATGTCCACGGCCGAGAAAATGATAACTTTGCGTAATTACCTCGCGGATATGGACGTAAGGGTCTGTTGCTCGTTGTCGGTGATTTAATACGCGGCGGTGGGAAGACGGGTGGGAATCGTGTTCATTAATTTATATCTCGCGATTACCGCGCGGACCAACGTCATTCACGAGTGAGCCTTCTTTTCGCGCAAAAAGGGGGAAAAAGCACGGCGCGTAGACAAGCCTCGCGACTAGCAGCTGGAAAAAATTTCTTCTCGGCCAAGAGTGGAATAACGAGTGGACTGATTGCTCGCGGTCGAAGAAAGTTACCAGTTCGGACCAGTTTGAAGAGAGGGTACTAATCGGTTTGTGAATCACGACGTTGGAAGAAAGGAAGAAAAGTGAAATCGATAAGCGAAAGATAGCTTTAACGGAATTGCCAGTTCTACGGATACCTCGAAATAGTTCCAAAAAAAAAAAAAAAAAGAGGAACGCGCATAACCAGTTCCTGCAACCTGTAAAGGGACAAAAGGAAACAAAGGTAGCCAAAAGTCAGGTAGACAAAAGTAACAGGATACAGGGTCGTAGGTTCGGAAAGGAGGAGAAAGAACGACTGCGCGAGGATCATCCCTAATCACGGGAGGTGCGGGAAAAAGGACGCTTAACATGCAGACCGTAGCTGGAGGCGTTAGTGCCGTATAATCAGCGTTCCTTCGCTCTTAAACACCACCGTGGCACACACGGTTGTTCTTGCGCCATGCGAGCAAGAACCTACCTGGTATGGTAGTTCGACGAGCGTCCTATCCTTTCTTCTCGTACGTAGAAAGCCAGTGATTCACCGTGAGCACGGCGGATCCTCGTCGAAGCGTTTGCCACTATGAGCGCGCCTCGACGAGTCCAGATCCTGGGGACTGGGTCTGTACGCGCAACTGGACGGTGGATCCACCGTCCTCCTGCCAGCCGTGTCAGGATATTACCGACGGAGAGGAGGAGGGCCGCTCGACCGAGAGCGAACGAGAGAAAGGAGCCACGGGAGGTTGCAATTACGTCGCAGGTGGCTGATCGCAAGGACTTTCGGAGACTACCTAACTGGAGCATCAAGAAGGAAACACGTGGTGATTAGCGGGATCCGGATACGAGGATCTCATCCTCGCGCCGGGGAGATCGGCGTTCTTTATCGACCGCCGGTAATTATTACCCGTCGAGCGTCGCCCTCGACCAATTGCCTCCGATGTCGTTCCCCGATTCTCCCTCGGGGACCGGCTCCGCGTCCCAACTGGTTTCGCGCATTCGAGATCGAGAGTGCAGAGTTATAATTAGCGCGAAAAAATGAAACGCGGTTGAAAATCGTCTCGCGATGCAAGCCTAATGCGTACGATTAATTCAAAGGTAACTGGACGCGACTTCTATCCCAGCGTCTGCGAAACTTGACGGAGATAAATGCCGCGCCGCGTTGCTGCGGCACGAACGCGCGCGAAATACAACGCGTTGGACAAATTATCGTACGTGTACTTGTTCGAAACGTGACTGAGCAAGTTGCCGAGAGAGTTAATGGCGACACTTTTTTTTTTTCCTCTCCCCTCAACGGAGAGTTACGCACACTCCATTTCACCTTCCCGGTGCATCAAGGCGCACCGCTTGGTTATTAGCTACGCGTAATTTGCAGTTTCCTCGATTAATTTTTTGTCGTTGTCCTCGTTCGGCGAGGAATTCCACACTCGCGATAGAGCAGACAGAGCAGAGCTGGACGCAGGGATGGATGCAAACCAACCCCCCCGCGCGCTGGAATCCTACTTAACGCGTCGCTTAATCACTCATTCATGCCCGGCCGGTGATAAATCGCGCGCGCGAACTTCTTAATCTTCGATCGCGCGGCTCTATCTGCGAAACAACCGATCCGGCGAGATACCAGTACATCGGTACGCCTCGACGCGAGCCGATTAATACCGCGCGTGTACGTACATACGCGCGGGGCACGACGACAGGAATAAAATTCGCGTGGCTCGCCAGAAGGGAGAGGCCGCTAGTTATTTTTCTCGTTCGGGTCCGTCGCACACGCGCGCACCGATCGTAATTAAGCGCCGAGCCTTCTCTGCTCCGATCGGCTCCTCTTTCGCCACCGCGATTTCTGTGCACTCTGTGCAACGGCTCGAAAACCGTTCGTATCGAATGTGTAAGGACGGTGCGCGCCTAAGGTATAAAAAAACACCAATAGAGAGGTGTACGCAACGGACGTCTCGGGAGAAAGAGAGAGACGTAGGGCGTGCAGATTTATATAAAACGCGCCGGAGACGAGGCCGTAGGTAGCTACCTACTACGTGATGCTCGGAGGCGAAGAACAGAGATACCGGGGTACGACTACAGTCGTTCACCCGGGGTGAAATTTATCTCGGTGCGGCGATCCTCTCGCGTTAACTGAGTAATCACGCTCGAGTTGAAGCTGGTATCGCCGCACGCCGTGCAACGGGACTTCGGCGGGCTTGAATCGGTCAGCCGAGGATTTTAATTACGCGAAATTAGTCTCTAACGACAGTGGCCGTCTCTGTTCCTCCTGCTCGAAAGGCGTTAACGGAAGATCTTAATTCAACAGTGTTGAACCAGCATTGATTTCGACGAACGAAAAACGAACGGACGTCGTCGTCCGACGATTATCCATCACGCTGACGAAGTAATTTCTCAGTATTTCAACCACTGTTGAAACCCTCGACACGCACGGTAATTTACGAGCATTAGCTTTCATAAATTGTGCGTACACGCGTACCGTGTACCGTGCACAATAGTCGAATGAGATAAGCGCAGAGTCGCGTTGATTAATCAGCTGGACAGAGTTGGTCGTTCAACCGCGTCCAGGTCGTACGATTCGTCCAGGAAGGCCAGGTTCGAACGGGACAACGTGTCGGGTCACGGAACGAAAAGGAAAAAGCCAAAAGGGAGGATTACGCTTCTCGTTCGAATCGTTAGGCGTTCGTTTCTAATTGGCGCTAAATAATGATTTTTTTTTTCCTTCCCTCCGCGCGGCACAGAGCCCGCCAATTCTCCCCGTCCGTGAGTTTCTTCGAACAGACCCATTACTGTACGACAATATTCGCGCTGGCAATCAGCACGTCGGTGCGAGAGCAGCGAACGGTTCCGCCGTCTGCTGGGCCTTCATTATGCGCGCCGTCGACGACGCCATCCACGTCCACTACAGCCGCTAACAAGGACGAGACTTTTCTCTGATTGGGACACTAACGTGTACTTACGGGATACGTTTCAACCGGCATTGCGCCAGACGGTGCCGAGCTCGCTCAGCTACCAAGTGACTAACAGCCAGTAATAAACAAACCTTCTGACGTTCACGCGCGCAGCCGTGGCCACGATAAAATTTCGAAACGGACAAAGACTTGGTCGTACTCGCGAGGCTGAAACCCCCCCCCCCTTTTTGTTTTCAAATTCGATCGAGGAGAATCCACGACGCGGGCGAGCTTCGAGGATCGATCGTGCGCGAAATAGCAGCATTTTCCGGTGGCACGGAATGCTTCCGCGAGTCCAAACTATGACCGTTTAATCGCTCGTTACGCCAAGGCAAACGAACCTCGTGGCTGGTGCGATTCGACAGAGGGACGCGAGCCGAGGAACCAATGGCTCTATTTA
>KQ435899.1:185736-214996 GCA_001276565.1 Melipona quadrifasciata
GTTGTAATTTTATAAAAGTTATAATTATAAAAATTTCCAAGTTAAAAATTTTATTTGCGATTGCCACCACTGGGAAGACGTCGAATTACGAAAGAAGCGCAACGTCTGCAGAACGTTGCTAAACGAGCATCGGAAATTTACGCCGACGCGAGGTAATAACAAGAGAGAGAGAGAGAGAAAGGGAGGGGAATCGAGTTTTCGAGCGTGGAAGCCGCGAGGATGTCGCTCGGTATCGCAATTAGTAAGCGTTCCCGGAACAGACACGCGATACGAAAAGAGAAAAGTTTCTCAGACTAGTTCTCGCAACTAGCCCGAACGAACGAACACCTCGCGTTCCACGGTGAAACGAGATTCGCCTCGCGAATGAACGAACATTCGAACCTTTGCGTCATCGATACTATTCAACCCAGTTGATTCACTGCGGGCTGCATGAATGAACGAGCCTGACAAGAAAATCTGCCAAGGCTATGCATGCACGGTGTTCTTCAATCATCTACAGAAATTTCATTCATCGTTTAAACGATTGACTTGACTTTGCGTGCACCGAATGAGTAAGTTAAAGAAAAAACTAACAATTTCGAAATTTTATATTATCAAATGGTTTCTTTTTTTTTTTTTCAATCGACAAATTTACATTTCACTCTAACCTACTAGCAATGAGTTTGATAAGGATCAATGAAACGTACGGTGTTTGCAAACTGGTCTGAGGCAACGTTAACTGATTTATGATAGCACGGTTGACACGACCAAATTGAAAATGTGTAATACCGGCGCAAAGCGACGATAAATCATTAACCCGTTATCCAGTAGTTTCTGAAAATAATTCCACGGTTAATCGACTTGATGACTTTGCAAACGTTACCATGCAACAACACACACGCGCGCGCGTATCTTCTCGTTTTTCCTCCAGCGAAATTATTCGATGTTGAATTAAGTGTTCTAGCGACGGTCGTAAATCAAACGAATTTACGTGAAAATCTATCATCGCGACGATTTCTGCAAATTACACCGTGCAGCCTGGAAATAATCCGATATTTTCGCGCTACGAAAAAAAAAAAAAAAGGGAAAACATCATGGTCGAATAAAAAAGCTGTGAAACAGTTGTGGCTGAGACGCTGTTTATCCTTATTCACGATGATACGGTTATGTTCGCGTCGAACATAGCCGAGACATGTTTATAATCCGAGCACACAGGTGCTTCGTTACCTCACCTCCGATAAATTAACGATGACCGTCGACGGCCAAAGCAACGCGAAATATGGAACGCGATAAATGATGACCGATTAAGACCGACCCCGGCGGTCTCGTTTCTAACAAATCAGAGCACCGAGACGCGGCTGCGAGCAACCACCGATGTGTAGCCGTGAATTTCAACGCTCGTGCGTCTCATCTTAAGAAAGCTAATCCACTACTAGTTTATTATCGATGACGTGAATCGATCACTTTTTCAATGAAAACTGCGTTCTCGTCATTTTCGGATCATGTAAATCAAGGAAAAAGGCGAGAGACCAGCAGATTTTTATCACTGAAAGTGATTTTAATTCTTCAAGTGCAACGCTAATGCAACGAAAATTAGCGATTGGTTGATTTGGGTCACGCGATTCGTGAGGGGGCGTGGGGTAGACCTCGAGTGGGAGTGGCGTTCTCTGCTACTGATCGCTCGCGCCTGTAATTTATTTTGTATCGATTCAAATGTTTTCATATCGATAAAATTTTATGGCAAAACTGTCGTCTTCATTTCCTAGTCAGAACAGTTGCTTCTGGGTACAAGTCGTGCAGTTTTTTAACTACCTTCAACACGTTGAACTCAACTCAGATTTAGGTGACGCTTTTCTTGAATCAGTTATGTAAGATTTTAAAAGTACTATAATTTACAAAAATTTTGCAAATATGTCTAACAAATATTTTGAGGATAAAAACATCACAGACATGCTTTAAAAGGCAGAATGAAACTGAAGAACCAAATCGAACGAACCAGGTAGCTAGGAAAGTATTCTAGACAAATAATTATTTCGGTTCTCCTTATCTGACATACATGTATGCACAAATGTCAGCTTGATAGTTCTACGCCACAGCATCTCAGATTATTCTTTTGCTCGGATTTATTCAATGACAAATGATTACTATCGCAGTTATTGCTAAAACCTTTAGACTAAAAATTAAAAACTAGAAAAGAAATCGATTTTGAACAATCTCAATTGTAATATAGAGGCAAGTAGATTAATTATGAGCGCATATGCTGTTAACCTGATGTTTGAATTTAAACTCACTCGATTCTCGATGTAACGTGTTAAACCTTGTTTAAAATTACGGGGAAGAAGTTCTGTTATACGCTTTCGAACCGCGGTGCTTTGTTACGGCACACGTGATTTGGAAGGACAGCGTCCTCTTGCAATCCACCAACGTAACCGAACACTCGCTACGAAATTGTCTCCATCGCGATGCAAATGAGCACCGTGTGTCTTGCCCGGTGCGATTGCGATTGCCTCGCTCTCATCCTCTCCGCGTGCAAACGCAGAATATACGGAAGATTACGAAGTGCTCGGCCAGCGATTTTGTTCTCCGCGAGTCGAACGTGCCTAAGCTTCGATGTACCGCACTCAGGATATACTCCCACGCCGATATCCTACGGACGTGTGTTACCACCTCGTGAGAAGCGGAATTCCCCTCCCGACAAAGTACCATTTCGACGAAAATATGTCGACGATACAATCCGACTCTGCCGCTTGATTAGATATCTGGTTAGAGAGAATTTCGAAATTATTCGAGTTGGGAGGAAAGGAATTGAGAGTAGAACCTTTGGAGTTTTGCAAAGTGATCATTTCGAGTAAAGTCTTCTTCAACGTTAGAAAGTTAGTAGAGGAAACACGATGCAAGGATCAGGAAAAAATTTGCACGAGCTTCTATCGATGTATTTTACGAAAAAATCATTCAGATCTCTAAAAGTGCAATGTCATGAATTTGTAAAGTTTCTGTGAGCAGTTATAACCTAGTCATTATGACCATTTTGTAGTTTTAATGTTAGCAAAAAAAAAAAAAAAAAGAGAAAAAAAAAGGACGAATCTCGAAACGCAGCACGACGATTCAAACGCCTACCACGTGGGTTTCGCCGTGTCACTGACAGGAAAACAAATCGTCTTTCAGATTTATCGGACGCGTCAATCGGTTGCGCCGGCAGAGTCGGTAGACACGTAAATTTCGTAGCCGGTGTGTGGGAGACGATACTCGACCAGCACCGGCGACGATCTTGACAGCGCGATCGCGAAGTGTGGAAAGGACGGTTCGCTCGCGTCTCGTCGTGAGATGCAATTGAACGAAAAGTTAATCGCGATCCCTCCGCGATGCGATTTTTCCAAGCGTCACTCTTCCAGCGAACATGCGATTCGACGTGTAGGGCGGAAAGAAAATTTTGTCTGCGGCTATCATAGACGAATTCTACACCTTCGATTTGACGGAGATACATGTGAAGAACCTGTTGCAAAATTAGGTTAAACATTTTTTTTATTTTTGCATTGCATTCTACTCATCACGAAGGTAAAACTTCCCCAAGGAACCGCAGCTCGCAACCTAATAGTTGTCTTAACACTGTGGACGCGTGCGTTCTAACAGCGACTTTATAGTTCGTGAATGTCTATTTCACGTAATTTTCGTAGTAGGTTTTACTAACATTTCATTTGTCATAGTTGTAGCATCAGTGTGAATTGAAATAATGAAGTGATAAAACCAACTGTTAATATTATTCGAAATAATGCGTCTAGTGGATCATAAGTCGCTGTTAGAACGCATGCTTCCGCAATGTTAAATGATCAAGATACTTTTTTACCACTTTTCATTGGATTGCGCCTTGAAATTCAAGGTCAAGATCAATTTTGCGGGCAGGTTTCCATCAAATCGTAGGCGTGGAATTCATCTACGATAGCCACGGAGAAACTTTTCTTTCCACCCTATACGTACGTGCGACAAATTGCACATTCTATGAAACAGGGTGTAAATTATTTACCGTATCGCAATAACGCGTCTAATTCGTTTACTCTCGAACGTCGCTTGCCAAACAAGCCGCTTGCTTGCCACTTTACTGCTTCCGTGCGATTATTTCGGAATCACGTCGACGCGACTTGGAAATCGTTCGTCGTCGTTGCCGGCGCAACCATTCGAGCCGGCTAGCTCGCATTAGCGGGTCCATTAATCACAATTACGTGAATTCAGATCCTGCGTGTGCCGCGCGTGCACGTCGTTTGCGTATATCATGTGCATACGAATATATCTATGTGTATACACATTCAAAAAGCTCCAAGACTGATTTTTTTTACGAACATTCCAGTAGTCCCATCTATAAAACGTATAAAAATGCGACGCTATGACACCCTGTTGTAATCTAAATCCCTCTTAGTGCCCTAGAATTGTTTCGTTTCACAATATCATGTTCAGTTGTTCTTTAATACTGCGTAGTAAATTGTTTGATTTTATTATCGTATTATTCAATACTCGCCAGATCTGGCACTAATAACTAATCTACTAACTGACCTAACTTGTTTTTATTTCCGAAAATTAAATTACCAACGAAAGGGACCCATTGCGAACAGATAGATGCGATAAAGGAGGCAAGGCAACGCAAGAGAAATTCGAATCCAAGGTTTTCAAAGCACTCAGTGTTTGAAACCAAGCGTGTGGCTAGAGGAGGGATGTACATAGAGAATGAGAAATTTGAAAAATAAAAACCTCTTAATCAACGCGATTCAACTTTTTATTACTTCGTCGGTCTTGGAACTTTTTGAATACACCGTGTACGTATACATGTACGCACACACACGCACACATACGCATGCACGAGTGTACGGTTCGTGGAGCAATTGTGTGTATATTTATGTATTTATAATATACGTAAGCGTATGCATACGGAGAAGGAGCCTCGGCTGCAGAAACGCACGAGTCACTGCGCTAGAAATACCGCCCACTGAGCCGATGCCCGGCAACAAACCCTCTCTTGTCGTCGTGCTCGCAGCGGGTGGATAATCCCGGCTGGATAAACCCGACCACCATGGAATTTCGACAGGAGGACGCCGCCAACTCGTCCGCGTGGACCTTTCACGAGATTCTTCTAGGACCAACGGAATAATTCTCACAGGCGTCCTCTCATTCTTCGAAAAACCGCACGCAGGACTTTCCCCTGCGTGTCACGGCCTAACCATTCCACGATGGTTAACATTCCTACATCTCTACCTTGTCCAACAGGTTGTTTCGTTAAGCGAAGAACACCCAGTGCCATTTTGCTATTTTGATCGCCTTTATCGAGTTTAGAACGAATTTGTTACGACGAAACTTTGCACTTTAAACGTTTAATTCGACGAGTTACGAAGCAGCGAGTCAATCAACTGCATTTGTACAGTGTACAGGAAAAAATTTCTTAATCGTTTAACGCGTGCGTTCTAACAGCGACTTTATGACTCTGGGCTGATGCTAGTTTTGTCATTTGATTATTTAGACTCACACTGATGCTGCAACTGTGATAAATGAAACGTTAGTGAATTACGTAAAAGAGACATCTTCGCGCGTCTAGAACAATAAAGTCGCTGTTAGAACGCACCCATCCGCAATGTCAAGTGATTGAGAAACTTTCCTGCCATTTCTCAAGAGAACTAACACGTTGCGACGTAAATGCTGGAAAAGTTTAACCTCTGTGACGAGTAGAAGAAGAAAACAAATTTTTTGACTTTCAAGGGTCAAAAATTTGAAATTCAAAGTCAAGATCAACTTTGCTGCAGGTTCTTTGCATCGAGCCGAAGGTGTAGAATTCGTCTACGACAGCCAAACGGACAAACTTTTCTATTAGTACAGATACTAGAGAGAGGAGCAATGTGTATCGCGTAACAATGCGCGAGCAAGTACGAATCTCGCACTGACAATGAATGAAAGTCCTGAATGAAGAGTTCAATAGTCACCGGCGCATGATAAATGTTAGCACATAGACGCGCGTAAATACCAGTGTGAATGCGCCGGCTGATGGATGCTATCGAACGATCGCCGATTGCACGTGCACCACCGTGCTTTTTACCTGTTACTCATCCGGCCAGGCCATCGTTCACCGCGTCGTTTTGAGCGCAATAGTAGCAACTTGGTTGCCTCCCGAAGGCAGCCAAGCACGTACCTATCGCACATTTCTAACGCAAAGAAGAGAAATTACCGCCCATGATGGATAGCACCGTTAGTTCGCGATTAAGCGAGGCGATTGCGCGCCAGTTTTGAAACCAAAAGGCAACCAGCGAACAGGGGAATTCATTTGTGAGATCACTCGCGGATACTGTAGCTTTTAGCATCGATGCAACAACATTCAGAACCTGGCTGGAGAATGTTGCCTCCTCGGTCAAATATCGGCGGAACTTGGCAGTCCTCGGTGATCGTTGGGCAATTTCCGCGTTTGCGAGAGAGAGAGCAAGTCGTAAAAGCATTTTCACTGAATCGCGAGACGAAAACACAACCTTCCGATCAGGAGAAGGTAAAAATTCGTTTTAAGCTTCGAAAAATTTGCTTTTAGCAAAGTGCTGCCTGTCTTTGCGATAACTTGGAGCTGGAGGGAACTCGATCCAGAGGGGAAACAGCGCGAACGGGAGAAAACGCGTGTAGCGTTTGCTGGCCGAGAAACTGTTATATGTAGCTCAACAGGAGCGCTATCTTCGAAGCACGGTTGCACGAGTGCACGTGCTACATGTGCTGGCTTTCCTCTCCAGTGGCCAAACACTGCAACCGCGTACAATTTGCCGTAGAATCCCCATTGTGTATCCCTGCGTGCCGTACACGCACATAAATTTGCCTTTTCCATCATTACGTATCACGAACAGGATCCCGATTATCGCCGGTAGTCCGAGTATCGCGGTGGGTTTACATTGTCGAGCGTGGTCGTAAAATTCACCGATAATTTCATTTTTTTCTTTTTTTTTTTTCCCCCCCTTGACTGATCCATGAAACCATCAAAGATCGTAAGTACGGGTAAGGTCTGACCTTATCGAGAATTTATCACGCAGTTCTTCTATTCTTTTACACAGTTCTGTGGTGCATGTAGCACCACAAAATCTCTTTGAACGATTGTTGACACGATCGATTCGCGTTCCTCGAGTTCATCCTGACGTTTCGGTTTTTTTTTTCTGACAAGTGACAAATGAAACAGCCCAAGAACGGCATTCGTAAAATTTATCATTCGCTGAAACACATCGGAACATTCTGTTATTCTCCGGCGTCACGCTGCGACACTGCGTCGACATTTTAACGAAATAAATTCGCTTCCATTTTTTAAACGTCGCCGACTATGATTTATGTTACAGCATCTTGATCTTGATGTAACTCAATCCCGAATATAATTGATGAACGTTCGAAATAAACATTATTTTGGAAAAATTGGAAAATTACGACGATCGAATCTATTGAATCGAGACAAGTCGATACAACTTCGATTAAAAAGCTTAGTTAGATTTTTGCCCCCTTTAAAACCATACAACTTTTGCATTAAACAATTTTTCGTTGAACGCATAAAATTAAAAGTTATTTCAGGCGTGAATCACCCTATATATATATACATGTGTGCCAAACAGTTTCACGAGCTCTCGAGAAGACGGTCTTCACGACAGAAAATCCGCGTTCGTGGCATTCTGCCCGCGACTCGTGTAGATGTATCCCCGATATTCGATATACCTGCTTCGACACTCAATACCTAAGTTATGTACGGACGTATGCCTCGGATGCCTGGCCCAAAGAGACCACGGAAGAGGACCTTCTATTTTTCCCGCGCCATTGTCGACCACTTGTCCTACCTCATCATCCTCTGCGAGCCACGCTGCTGAATGCACGCGGAAAGATCGGAGCAAAACGTGGAACGGGAAGAAGAACGGAGGATGGAGTGTATTTAAACGCGATCTCGATCACACACTGACTCGAAACACACACTCCGAATGGTCCCCCGAAGGTGTCATCGCTTCTCGATGGAAGTTACGACGTGAGTTTCGCTTGCTCCCTGCATCCTCGCAAAGAGAACTTCCATAATCGTACATTTCTTCCGTTCCGCCGATACTTTACTTTGAGCAAACAAAGAGATACGATCTTCCGCGAATAACGAATATTTCTTCCTCTTTTTTCTTCCGCGAATAAATTTCGCAGAATTGTCCCGAATTTCGTTGAAAAGAGAAAGTGCGCGTAATGCTCGTATCGCGAAGAAGAAAAAGAAAAACGACACGGGATCTCGAAGCTGATTCTGCCAGCACGCTGCGCAAATTCAGGTTTTCAGCGTGCGTTGGACCCTACGTCGGTTTCACGATGCAATCATCCCACACGGAAGTACTTTCGTCCGTCTGTTTATCACACGATGAAACAGAGGCAAACACTCGTTGCAAACGAGCGTTCACGTTTTCTTCGCCATTTACCGCGAACGTGGAAAGAAATTTACGTGCGCGGTAACGATGCCATCGTTGCCAACGAATGTAACAAGAGGGGACCACGCGAGGAACGGCGGGTAAAATCGAAGATTTTCATTGTTCGGAATGCTCGAGGAAGGAAGAAATAAATAGAAATAAAAGGCGGACTGTTTAAAAAAGCCGGGAAGTTGACCCTCGATAAAAGAGAATGTCGTGGCACCACGAAAAAGGTTCACGGGCCAGGTATGTCGGGCCTCGAGTCTCGAGGCCGTATATCTGGCTTTTGTTTTGACTCCTCTCATTGTAGCCTCGGGGCCCGCCGGGTCCCGTTTCGGCAGCCCCCGATCGAACGACACGCGTTCGGGGGCCCTGCGGCGAGACGAGGAAGCACCAGTCGCCATTGTTTTTTGGGAATAGAGAGGAGCCAACCGATGAAGAAGGGAAAAAGACAGCGGACCTGGGGCCCATTGTATTGTAATGGGCATTACAGATATTCGCCTAAATGGCTCGTACCCTGTTCCTATTGCGCAATTTATGGCCGTTCGTTAGTCGTCCATATTGTTTTTAGGGGTTCCCGATCTACGACGCTCCGCAGAGTCGCCCCCCTTTCGCCGAGAAATTCAGCCAGGAGTCCTCCCTCGCTTTTTCTCTCCCTTTTTTAAATTTAATCTCCAGCCTAGCTCCGTCGCGACGTCCCATTTTCAATTCCACGCCGAGGTTTTTTTCTGTTGAAACTCGAATTGAAGGTAAAAATTTCATTTCATTCGTTGGAAACGGATGTGTAATATCGCGTGTAAAATAAAAATCTAAAGGGGAAATTAAACCTTGTAAATATTGAATTACGACGCGGGAGAAAAGCGTTTTGGTGGGGGGGGTTTTTTTTTTTTTTAAAGAACTCGGTTAGACAAAAATCTCGGTGAATTCCCCGTAGAAAGGAGAGAAAAAAAGCTTCTTGAAGGACGATCGAGAGAAAAACGCAGCTGCTCTCTTCGATACTATCGATTCCTTCGTATATGACGACGCCGTATGTACCCGTAACTTTGTATAGCCCTGCGAGGGGGCCCACGTAGCGGGCAGCAGGGTGAATGGAACATCTGCCGATGGTCGGGGTCCTTTTCCAAACACCACCACCTTACGCTACATTACGGGCACAGGAGGGACGAACGACGTACTAACTGAGTTGATAACATCGACTTTCCTTCGATGACATTTCGCGCAACGTTTGGAACTTGCTTTCAGCTTTCGGCTGACAGCCTCGAATAGAAATTTCTCCAAAATTCAACGTTGCGCTCCGTGAAATTCGTGAATATTTAATTTAACGAAATCCTCGAGCCAACGTGTCCAACTTGTAAGAAATTCAATTTTCCAACAGCAAGTTGCAATATCCTCGAGTTCTTGAACTCCACGGTATACATTTTCTCGAACGCGACGGCGAACGTTTTTCAATTACGCGCAACGTTAACAAGAAACAATCAACTTTTATAGGAAGGAATTGCTCGTGACGAGCGATCAGGCCTCACTCTTGTCACGGCGCAGCGCGGCGGCGCGGCCAGAAAGGCATGGTACGTGCCGGCATTCAAATCACCGAGAAAACAGGTCGTCCCGATACGTTCGGAAGGCAAAGCAGCCGGCGTGAAGAGGAAAAAAAAGGAAAAATTATCACTGCCCGCTACTTCGTTTTTCTTCAACCGCACGCCACCGGATGTCTTGTAATCGCTAATTGCGCAAAACCAAGATTCCTCGGACTAACGTCTCGCGGAATTAGATCTCGCGGAGCGCGGCAGTGACTGTTGCGAAGGGGATTAAATGGTTTTCTGAATATCGGCAAAACAGACTGCCGTATTTAATGATTTAATTTCAACAACCACGGCTGAAATTTTACGTTTACTGAAAAAAAGAAAGGACATTTGACAATTTATAATTCGTAAAGATAATGTCAACTTCCAAGAAACTATCCGCACTTTTGAAATCATGTAGGTAACATACGCATGCGCGAGGCGCGTAGAAATTGCTCCAAGTTTAAACGTTACGTAAATAGGTGTTGCTCAACCGGGTGCCGGGAAAAGTAATTTCGTAAAGTTTGAAAGGGGACACGTGAAACATGTCCGTGTCTTATCGCGGACAGTCACTCCCCGCAATTTTCACTCTCCTTTGAAACGACGAACAACGTCGTTTCGTTCTCCTCGTATTTTGCCGCGCCCGTAAATTTAACCCCCGACGGACCCGGAAAAGGAGTTGAGCAACGGCTCGACCGCGCGGCGAGGAAAAAGCTTAGCTTTTTCGAAACGACTGATAGAACCCGATACTACGCTGGACGCAGTTCATCGAGCGTCCGCCGAGCCGCTTGAAAATTCCGGTCACGTAGCGAAATGACATGAACCGTGGAGAGGATGACATGGCTCTGACCATTTCGTTCGTAACGATCTACCGACGTGCTATTATGCAAGCGTAACCTCAGCTTCGACTATGCCCGGAGATTGCCCGCTCGACGATACCGTACGCTTTATTTTCAAAGCCACGCAACCCGAGAACGTGTTCTCTTCCCCTGGAAATGGAACTCTTCCCCTGGAATTAGGACTGGCACGTTCTAACGATCGAGGAAATTTACATTTCACGTAAATTTTAACCCTCTGCCCTCGACAAACCTCCTTCCTATCTATCATCTACCAACAATTTATTCACGAGGCATCGTCGCTTTAAATAAAACGATACAACGTTGGAAACAACATATGTGTAATTCTAATATGTAATTTAAAGCAACCATCAACGCGCATTGCGGGCTCGCTGGGACAAGTGTAACATGCAAGTTTCGTTTCAGATAACGTGCAAAATTAATTCCTCCACTGTTTTTTAAACTGTTTCGTAAAAAGTCTGGTTTGAATTATCGAGTGCCTTCGTTCTTTCGTTCTTTTCGTTGTCATAACGTGCTATTGTACGTCGCATACAACACCAAGTGTGTTTGATTGATTGTAATTATAATCAGATTAATTATAATAAAAAGAGGAAGTTTGAGCTGTTGGCTAGATTTAAACCACGACATCTCCTCAGAAGGGCATCAGTGAAACCTCGAAGCGGAGAATAATAAATTCGTAAATTCCAAAAAAAAAAAAAAAAAAAAAACAAGCTTTCGAAAATATTTACGAAGAATTACAAATCCTCGTCGCTGAAGCACAGCCCTAAGCCTGCGGCTGCTGCACTCTAACCTTACGGCAGGAAGACAGAATGTCAGGTAATGTATCTCAAGCAGGATATGCCCCGGGATGCACAATGGGTGCACCCCCTTCGCTTGAAATTCGTTTGGCCTGCTGTTGGTGAGAAGAAGTTCGTAAAAGGAAAGGTAGGTTATCCGATTTCATCTTCGCGAACTTTATCTCTTTAAGATCGTGCCACTGTCCTCCACGCGGAGGATCCCTCTGCTCCTTCGTTTGCTACAATTCTCGTCCCTCCGTGAGCCGAGATTGATGAATTCTTTTCCAGATCTCTCCTCGGCAAAAACACCGGCGTGGAACCGGAGGAAATCTCGAAAGGTAATCGGATAGGAGAGTGAGTAAACGAGATTATAAATTCTGTATTCTCGGGTCAACTGCTTGATTTTGCAAGCGTTGGCATTTCGCTGTCGGCGTAGCCGTAGATCTCGCCCACATCCGGGGAAATTTCTCCGGAACCGAACGCGAAGTTATATACAAAGAGGCGACGTAGGTATACGTTTGTAAATGTTCCTGTCAAATATTGTCGCCGGTTATCTGCGTCACGTTCGTGCAACGACGTACAGGAAAGGACATCGCCTTTCGACTGTACGAAAGAGAGCAAACGAACGACACGCACGGGGACGTGCGTGGTTCGCTGTACGCGTGCGGTGGCTAGAAAGGAACCGCGGCACAGAGGCTAGAGTGCATCACTGACACCGGAAACTAGGGGAGCTTGCCTGCGTAACAGCCCTCATACTGCCCTACCTATTAAATACCAGCGCGCAACAGTGTCTCTCAACCGACGTTATTCCTACACGCTGTAATTTTCAATTTTTGTCCATCTTTTACATATAAACACTCCACTCGAGCTTTATCGAAAAACTTTGATCGTTTCAGAATGATTCAAAAAAATCAATTTTCAATTTTTGTCCATCTTTTACATATAAATACTCCACTCGAGCTTTATCGAAAAACTTTGATCGTTTCGGAATGATCTAAAAAAAAAATAATAATAATAATAAATGGAATTTTAGGTCGAGTAAAGAACACAATTATTTTAAAACGAAACGAGCACGCTAGCTGCTAATAAATGGAAACACAACGGAGAGAAAGTTTGTACCTAAAGGAGATTAAACAATAGCCTCCGAAAGGGGCTAATTCCCGACGACGATCAGCAGTAGAGCGCGAGAGTTGATTTACGAGGCGTAATTAAAATAGAGCACGGCAATTTCGCATCGTCCGCATTCGTAGTCACACGCGTGCACGTAAAATTATTTATTCTCGGTCCATTTAATTGTCTCGTCCTTTCTCTGAAACGATCGCGATGCAACATGGTGAGGTAATGGCACTTTCCACTTATGTTCAGAAATCGTCACCCATAAATCCAACGTGATTATGTAGGTAACGCGACGAGTCTTACTTTCGTATCCGTGGCGTTATTGATAAGAGCTGATTAAAGAAATCGTTATCCTCGTAACGAGACAATCATTTGAGCGTGCAATAAAAAGAATGATTATTAATAAATTGATTCTCATTTACTCGATGTAAGTTCCCCAGTGGAATTTTCATCAAGGACAACGATATTTCATAGCTGTCTGAACGGAGCTACTTTGGATTTTTAAGAATGGAGAAAAAAAAGAACGAGAGAAAGAGTGACGAGCAATTTTTTCAGCCGAGATACATACGTCGTATAATTTTCGAATTTCTCGTCGCCATGGCGTGCAATTACAAAATAGCACCTTTTTCTCGAACAATCGAAAAAGGAACAAACTTGGGATTGAAACTTAGGTACGTACTGAACCTATAGATAAGAGTTTCCAAATAGCTCCCTAATTAATTGCTAAAATCTCAAAAAAAAAAAGAAAAGGAAAAAAAAAATTGTTCGACACAAACTACAGAAGATATTGAGCTCAAGCTGTTAAACGTTACAACGTTAAAAAGAAAAAAAAACAAGAATACGCGCGATAAATTTCTCGAGAGAGCGGACAGCCTTAAAATTCTAATTATCGCCATCGAATCTCGGATCGAGCCGATCGATCGACGTCGAAATCTCCATCTTCCATTTATAACCATTGACAAACATCCGTCTGGCCGATAAAGTCAGAGTCTCCGCGCGGAGAGCGTCATTAATCAAGCCCGCGGCAAACCACACGGATCAATTTTAGAGGTGAAATTTTAAACAAGCTGTATCACGGGTCGCGGCGCTATCCCTCCGTTCGCTAATAAATTCCGCTCGATAAAAAAGACGGTCGGCGTAACGCAATTTACGAGTCTGCGATTGCCCGGTTCTTCGGGCAGCCGTAGACGAGAAAGAAACTCTGAATATAGCAAATCATCGTCATTTGCCGTATAGTCGTTGACCGTGAATGAGGAGCGCGAGCTCGAAGGAGAAGAGAATATCTCGGTTCTAGGTTCTCCTAAGCTGGGTGTACGGGATAGCCTCGCAGCCATTATACTTAGTACAAGTGCTCGTGGTGTTCTTGCTTCGCGATAATAAAGTCGATGCCGGGTTTCAGTCGGCGCGCGTTATGAATAAGTACTTATAACGCACCGGCACATGCATACGGACGTGTCTCTACGTTCGTACGTGCGAGAAACAGGCGATGAGGTCGATCCAAGGGAACATCGCGATAAATCCGACTCGAGGAATTCGTCCGATAAACGGAGGATCGTGCAACGTATCCGTCATCGATATCACTGCGCAGAGAAAGATTTTCAATTCGTTCGACGTATCGTCTTTGTGCGACAAAAGAGCGGGCAACATCGGCAACGTTCGATTGAAAATTAAAAGACGCCTGATCGATCAGAAGGCAATCAGTAAGCGGGCGCTTCTTAAGGGAACGGAACGAGCGAAGAAAGAGTGGAGGATAATTGATGGCAAATATTTCTTGACACTTAATCTCGAACGCAGAGGGAAGTGGCAAGAAGAAGAAGAAGAAGAAGAAGAAGAAGAAGAAGAAGAAGAAGAAGAAGAAGAAGAAGAAGCATCGTGACTGTGGCCGCAATAAAAGATTCGAACGGATAATTATTATCGCGGGGAGGTGCTTTGAGATCGAGCAGAGAGAGAGAGAGAAGACACGCCGTGTGTACTCTTCCTGTGAGAGGAAGGAGAGAAAAAAGAAACGCGAGAGAAAGGTATTGGCACAAACACGTTGATCCCAGATAGAGATGGTTCAAGGATCAACACACACACACACACCTGTATGTACGTGTATCGATAGTATCCGTGTGTACACTCGGATCATCGTGTGCATCTCTCTTCCCGTCTCCGTCCTTTCCATTTCTTTCTCTCCCACGTCGATCCGCCGTCTCGTTGACCCCAAATACCAATGCACGAGCGATTCTTTCGTGACCGGTCCTTTCGCCGCGGCCGACGCCGAGAGCCGTACGATACAAATGTCCATGTACACGTGAATGAAGACGGCGAGCAATTGCAGTGACACGAGAGAAAGAGCAAAGACCGAGCCACGAGTTGCGAGCTATCCAGCTTCGAATTTCCCTTCGACGTCGCCTCCACTTTCAACGAGAGAGACGTTTGTTAACGCGAGAGATGGTCGCGCATCTCCTCTACCGCTTAATCGTCGATATAACCGATTATTCCTCCGAAGAACAGAGCGAAAATCGAGACAATTTGTCTCGAGGGCAAATAATCGACGGACATCGTCCAACCGCGTTCGAAGTGAGTTTCGCCAAAGGGATCGTGTTTCGGGTTCGATCGAACCGTGTCTGGCACGAGTCGTGTCCTCTGCTCCGATTGCTTTTTAAACGGACTCGATAGCAAACGCTAACGTTTCACGAAAGCACTCGTGTTCTTAATAACAATTGCTCGGATAGCTTTGTGCGAAGGGTGTAAGGCACGTGTAAAAAAAAATGAACGAAACGGGAGCTCTGCCTATCGTGATACGTCGATAATACCAAATAAGTGTAACGTTTGATCGATTGATCCTCAACGAACGACATCGATGTTCGAGTAAATAAAATTTCACGTCACGACGACAATACATCGGGTCTAATGCAATCTCGACAAATTAAATCCCGTACCGCCTGTACGTCTCGCGCGTTATCCGAAGGAACGAGTCACGGTGAAAACGTTGTTGACTACCTTCGCGTCTCGCACCTGCCGTCCGCGCGGAGGTATTTTTCCCTGCCCGATGGAAGTCGACTTCGTCTTTGTAGAGCATCGTCTGGCGCGCCCAGTCGTGATAATTCGTCAATGGCCATATACGTCTGCGCGCAGGCGGGCTGAATGATTGGGACAAATTATCAAAATAACGAGGGCGGAGAAAAACGCCTCGACTAGTCTCCGAACTGGCTAAATGCGAATCTTGATTTCTCTTCGAATGAATTTGTTTCGCCGAATGAATTTTGCGAGAACGTTCATTTCGAAGCGAAGACTACGACTGACTTTATTTTAGGACTTGTAAAACGTGTAAGACAATCATTTCCTACGTCTTCTTTCTCTTCCCATTCTCGAGGAATGTGCGTTTCTTTCACGAAAGGGAAGTGGCAATGAGGTCGCCGTGTGTGTGTGCGTGTGTGTGTGTATGTGTGAAAAAACCACGATCCATATTGGCATAAAGAAAACGGCATTCGCATCGCGTTAAAACAGGATGCAGGGGTTCGATGATAAAACAGAAACGGTGAGAAATAAACGCACCGTAGGAATTCTCGGATGCAATACAAGCGCAGGTAGGTATGCACTGAAATACTGACGTATGAAAACGTGGCGTAGCCCGCATCCTGTATCCGACAATAAGAAAAAAAAAAGAAGGAAAAAAAAGAAAAATGCACTATTTAAAGCTCTCTTAGGAACTCGTGGAATCTGCATAGCAGAGGAATCCAAGAACTTTCCTCTCGAGAACCGCGACGGATAATTATATTTTTCAATTTCCTCTCCGCCGAGGAACGGAAGAATCTTATTGGGAATGCGAGATGAAGCGGAATCTCGCCGCGCTACCCTTAAACGCGTTCTTAATTTTGCTTCACGCTGCGATGTAATATCTTTATTTTCGAAATGAGTTTAATGAGTTTAACACAACACGCACGTTGCAAATTTAACGACAGAAGATAATTGGCGCCAAACAGGATGCGATTCGAGTTATTTTTTCCCCCCAAGACTTGGGATCGTTCGATCTCGCCTTTCTCGATAGAATATGTTTCAGCTCTAATAAAAAGAATATGTTTCTGTGAGTGTGTTGCGTTGGCTTTAGGTGTGTAGATGGGAGAGTAGTTGTGTGTGTCGTGTCTGGTGTGTTGTGTTTTGTTTTCTGGACGGTGCCGGGGAAGATTCATTCATCGAAAAGGAATCATGATGTGAGCCTCTGAGAAAAGAGAATAGCGAAGAGAGTGAGTGACTGAGAGTGCGAGGAACCTAAAGCTTTACTGTTTTGTATCTAATTGTGTGTCTCTTTTTTTCCAATATATATTTTTAATATTACTTTGTCCCTTGTTCCATTCACAGTTGCAACTCTAATAAAAAAGAAGGAACGTTTGCAAACCTTCTTGGACGTACTGTTCACCCTGAAAACAGGGTGCTACCCTTTTTCGTACGTTCCGTCACGCTCGGGCACCTATCAGAGACGCACCTGGCAATCGATAATGGTACAAAGGTACCGGTAAGCTCGAAATGGACAAACAGGGATTCGGAAAGAGGGTGAAACTCGAACGCGAACGCGTACAACGTGCATCGTGCACGACTGCCTCAGACGGTAGAAGCTTGGCTCGATAATCTCGTTGGTTTTAGCGTTTCAAGTGCACGAGAGATCTCTATTCATTCCCTCCTGAATAACTGAATTTGAAGTAAAGGCAAGATGGCGGGTCCGTTCCCGGACCATTTTAAAAAGAAAAATCAACCAATCGGATTTGGAGTCGAAGCGAACGCGCAACGTGCTAATTGATGAGACATCGTCTTTCGAGCAATCGGAGCCGCTCTAATCGACGAGCACACGGTGGTAAATGTGGGCATGGACTTTTCGAAGATCGGCCTACGAGGATCTTCGAAGGTACCTTTTTACGGAATGTTAATTTCACGGAAACCAGTTGGCGCGGCAGCGCTAATTTCCGCAGGCAGCTCGCCAAAGTTGTGAAAAATACCTGGCACATGCGTGGAAGTCGAGTACTTGAAAGTGCAACGCGATAAAAAGGCGAAATACACTTTGAACTACGGGTACGTAAGAAAATCACAAACTACAACCGTCGTCCCCCCCCCCCCCCCTTTTAAAATTAATCTCAAACCACGATGACCTATGAAGAAGAAGAAACTTGTACGATTCCGACTGCAAGTGGAATTTTCGTACGTAAAAGTCGGTAACAAGGTAATTTCGCTATCTTGGCCGTTTAGAGGGCAATTTATCTTCGCTGCGAATCGCTGGTGCGCTATGCGCGCACAGTCGAGAACACTTTTACACGGTTCGACGCGTTAGCAACCACTATTGCGATCAAACGGCGTAACGTGCTCCCATCGACGTGATTACACGTACGATCGTCGATACGCGAATCCAAAGGTTACCCACTCGCGCAGCTCTCAACCCGGCGAACAGAGAGGACGGAAAAGGCGAATCTGACGAAATGCGATATCACAAACTCAACGATTTCGTCGCGATCACTCGCTGGTCCTTCCACGAGCGGCTGCGCTGACTAACACGAGTGCCGTGCGTGATTATTATTACCGACAACACGGAAGAACTGTCTGAAACTTTTTACGGGATTTTCTGTGACTGCACAAACTATGCTGTTACATCGACCCAAACTAGCGGATGAACGACTCCGTTTATTCAAAATTGCCAAATCGATCGAAGGGAATAATACGATCGGTACAGCCTCCCAAGTTTCATTGGCATAATAATAAAGTGGCTAGCTCGCCGTTACACCAACAGCTTCTCAGCTTGGAACGAACAATCAAAGTTTGACAACAAATGGAAATCCTCGTGGCTAACAAAAAATCGAAAATGAATTTCTTAAGAAGACAATTGCTCGTTCTCTACCGAGGCACGAGTTGTAATCTCTGAGGAGCTAGCAGCACAACGGGCTAGAAAAGTACAAAGCTCACTCACCAAAGAAGATTGACCAATTCGTGATTTGTCCAAAGCTCAATCGATAGTTACGGTGTTTGTTAAAAATAACTGAACACAAGTACTTCTCTGAATGACAACCTGAAGGATAAAGAATCGATCCTAAAACTAATACGCTTTCCAAGACAGTCTAGCCTTTACAGGATTTAGTTCCAAGTCGCTAATAATCCACACGAGTGGTTGACGCGATTTCAACCAGTGAGAATAAAAACAAAAAGGTCCACACGCGTAAACGTAAGCATACATTTCGTCGCAGCGCAACGTTACTGAACAGGAAGCGATGCACACGTAGCTCATCGCCAGATGTGTGACAATCGCGCGAATGCATGCGTGCACGTATGTACACACAAGTACAGTGCAACTTCAAAGAAATCAAGGGTGGACAAAAATCCTCACAAAGGATAATTTCGAACATAACGACGCTCCGACTCGTTTGATTTCGGCCTATGCTTGTGTCTCGTTGCACAATTCAAATACCGAAATAGCCAGTGAAATACGCGAAGAACATTCTTCGGTTGTACTTGCGTAAGGCCGATTCGTAAAACAAAGTTCAATGGACTTTCTTTTTTTTTTTTCGTTCAAAGGCGAGCTGAAGCTTTCCTTCTTTTTTTCTTAAATCGCCGCAGAAGAGAAGAAGAAGTCCGCTTCCCCGAACGATAATCACACATGGGCGAAAAGAATCGCGAGCAAATTGCTTCGGCATGAGCATGCTAAATCCTGGGAATCCTGCAAGGACTCGTGCCGTTTGGTAGCAGGGCGTGGGAGACCGTCGACCAGCTGCCGGTGGATGTTGGTTCAAGGACTATTGCACAATGGAACTGTACGTACGAACGTGCATGTTAAATACAAGAGTCACGTTTTCGCAGAGCTTTTACAAACGACGAAAAACAGAGAAAAAGAAACACACGAAATCGTAATTCGACGAGTTAGAAAAAGTCTGTAACAAAGTAGCAACGTTATCATCCATCGAGCGAATTTTTGATTCGACAATCGTGTCCAGGTAAGCGCGGAAGGGACCGCGCAGAGGTTGGATTCTCGCGAGTGGGTCCCAATTAGAGCGAAGTCAGAGTCGCAGCCAGTCGGAGACGTGAAAGCGCGGGACGACGCGCGAAACGGTACGCTATCGTCGACAAAGATCGCCAGGGCGACCAGTTTGTGGGAGCGAAGGTGGTTGATAACTTGTCCGCCAGCCTCGACAGCCGCGCGTGTACACTGACACGCACACACGCGCATACATGCGCGGAAGAGGCGCGCGTGCGACGTTTCGATGCACCCACGAAGAAGTTCAAACCGGGTTCGCGAGTGAGACTCGGCGAGAACGCCGTTTCTCACTTGCAAATTGCGAAAGGTTCTGTGCCGTCACGCGGATTCCTCCCCGTTGTACGCGTAAACGCGTAAACCTTGCGGGAACGATGACCGCGAACGTCGGCGCAACTTCTAGAAAATAGATGCCGTGCCGCGACTCTGTCATTTCGTCGAATCCTGTTATCTCCCCGCGTTACGCCTTGCGTGTGTTGCTCGGGTCGCTGACCAACTTGGATTTTCTTTTGGCAGCGCACGCACTGCAACTTTACTACACGCCGCGAACCGATGCGAACCAGTTGCCGAAATTGAATTATTTAATGCACGCCGCTGAGAAAAGATAAAGCTAAAGTCGATGCGTTTTGACGGAACGTTAGCCTCCGTGAGCGTGTCTTCCGATTGTTCCGTCTCGCGAGCATGTAATACGAATCAACAACCGTGTCTACGAGGAGCGGCTCTTGCTCTCGAGCGCGTGAAAAATTAATCAAACCAACGTTCCGCAACGTTAATTGCGCAACACGTGTCTAACCAGTTATCTGCGAATATCTCGCCACGGATGGCGCGGTATCGTCGATCGACAAATTCCAAGAACTTCTCTTCCTTCGTCCACGAAAGATTTTCCACCCGTCACGACGCGGGAGTATCTTACTGAAATTGTGAAATTTTCGGAAGGTAGCACCGAGAGAATTTCCGAAAATTCCGGCAAGTTCCCATGACCGTTCAATGGGAGAGAAGTTATTAGTCAGTCGGCGATTAGCTTCGTGTAAAGCATTCGCATTATCGTGGCGCTCATTGCCATTTATCAGGCGAAAGAGTGACTGTGTACACGGTATGTACACCGAGAGAGAGAGAGAGAGAGAGAGAGAGAGAGAGAGAGAGAGAAAGACAGAAAGAAAAGGAATCGAATGATTAATAGATACGATCGCATTGACCCAAGATAGAACGAGCCTTTCGCGTATCTTCGCGACGCTCCTCGCTCGCTGCTCTTGCTTGGGAAACGCAAGGATCGTCCGCGACACAGGGACGAGCACAGGGATCTCTGTGTTCGTGCTCGCGCCGAGGGAAATAATCGCTTTAGGGTAATTCGAGTCCCGCGCGAAACCGTTTCCACGTGTCTGCCGCAAGAAAACTGCTTCGCGGTGGTCTTTTCTCACCGCGGAAACAGTCGCCGCTCTCTCCGGTCTCACCTTTTTTTCTCCCCTCCCGCCTTTCGGTTTCGCGTGTTTATCACTGGTCGGCAGAACGCGAACGATCGTCGGCAACGATAGCGAATTAAAGCGTGTCTCTCGGCGTTGGGGGGAGCAGCGTGCGTTTCAACGCGTCGTGAGAAAGTTGCCGGAGTCGCTGGATTGAATTTTTCCTCCACCGAGCGAAGAATACGGCGAAGATCGTCTTGAACGGTCGTTGAAACGATATGAATTCTTTGGAGATCCCGAGTCAACGAAGTCGCGAAGAAGAAAGGGGAAAAGGAGAGACGCGTCTAATCTAAACTGCGAACGCGCGAAGACGCGCCTTCCTTCCGTTCGTCTTGCCCATTGAAAAATTCCTCCCTGCCTGCGAGAGACGAGCTTCTTCTTGGAAATCTACATACTGCCAGGATAGATCCTTTCGTGCTTTATAAGGGCTGCTGGCTGTCCTGCCGTTGACTGACGGCACAATCCTCGATCCCTGCGCGATACTGAGGAGCAGCACGGATCTCCGAACGGACGACGTAACGACTGGCAGCGGGAGAAGCCAGAAGGAAAGGACGGATAGACGTACGGTAGCCAAGGTCCTTAATTATGCGGTTTTACGCTATGCGCCAACAACAAGGGAGAAAAGGGACGACACGGGGAGGTTAAGACGAATGCAAATGTCCGCGTGGCGTATAGGCCGACCCGGCGCAAGCGGCGCGCAGCCAGAGATCTTGCCCTTTTAGTTAACAGATGCCGGCGAGATACCGGGTATCTCTCGCGTCTCTCGTTGTCCTGCCGCGGCTGGCGAACGAGAAAACGGAACGGGATCAGCGAACAGGAGGAAAGTATCGGTGTCCGTCCGTCGTGGAGCTGTTTAATCGTCGCCAAGCAACCGCAAACGCGTTAAAATTATCCGAACCAACCGCGAGCGAATTAACGCGCAATTTTTTCGAGAGTGAAATCAGCCAGGGAGGCTGTACACGGCTGGAGCCGCGGCGGTCGTCAAATTGTGACCTTTCTCGGAGAGCGTGCTGCCTTCGAGTGAACGGCAGAAAACGGCCCGCCGGTTGGCGGACTTTGGTATCATCGTGCACGCGTTTCTCAAGTTGCATTCATGTGTGTTGTGCACGTGTGCACGGGAGGCTCGTGTGGCCCCCTGAATCGATGAAAGGGAACGAGGAACCGGTTACAGGTCGATCGCACGTCGGATTCTAAGCGATGCCCGGCCCCGAGTATCTCTAGTAACCAACATGATGTAGAAGCGCCAAATACCGACACCGAGAGAAGAACGTTTCTTTTCGGCCGAGAAGATTAAACGAAGATCTCAGAAACGATGTGTACGTCGCACGTTGCTGCGCAGCTCCGAAATTAATTTGTCCAAGTCGCGCGTTTCAGTTCTCCGACAAATTATTCCAAACATTATTCTCGCGTTAAAAATTCGAGACGAAATAATTACATCCGATTCTCGGTCAATCTCCAGAACGGATCTATTCACGTGCGACGTGTTTGTTCGTTTGAGTCAAATTTCTAACGGAGGAAAGAGACGTTACTCCGTCAGGAGTGCGAGCCCGCTCCGTGAAAATGAACGTGATACGTACGTGCTTGTATCGGCGCATGTGCGACGCGTGGTTTTGTGTGAAAGCACGTTAAGTCCAGGGCGAATCGTTTCCTAAGGAGAGAGAGAAGAGAAAGCCTGAGAACATAAGAACGGCGAACGTCTGGAGAACAGCCGCCATGCCGCGTTCAGAATATCTCAACGCAAAGTAACAGACTCGAGGCGAGGTCCTCGGCTCGCTCTCGGAAGCGACTGCCAGCCTAGCTCAATCGGAGAACGTTCCAGAACGTGATCCAGTGATATCGAACCATCTTTTCTCATTCTCCCTTTACCTAATAACAAGACGCCAATGCCTTTGATAAATTGGCCAACAATTTTGAATACCTTTCGAAATTTTCGTTCGAATTAATGTTCGCGCAGTGTGAAAAACAACAGTCGATTGGTAGATTCTTGACTTTAATTGCACATGACGCGTTTCAATGATCTCCTACGTGTATCTGGGTTAAGGAAGGAGTAAAATGGAATTTGTTACACAACGAATTTGTTCAACAATCGTATTTGTATCGTTAGATTTTGCCGACTTTCTTTGGTCCTCGGCGACCATACTTTCTTCCCGCCCAAGTACTCGAGACCCGAGCCCAAGTGTTACGTCACAGCCTACGCAGATTTGTGCATATAGAAAAGTGGAAATGAAAATTTATGGTCGTAAACTCGCTTTTTCTTTATGTGTCACAGTCACTTCAAGTGATAAAATCGCATCCTGCAAGAAGCTATTCAAAGTTGTAATCTTTAATCTTTGGTAAATATGTACAAATTCGTTTAATCTAGGATCTGAGATCAATGTCATACTTTGCAAAAAACGATATATTTTATTCTCTTATTTACGAGTGACCCACAACTTGTGTATATCTCTTCAAAGAAAATTACGTAAAATGTCCAAGAATTATTTCTCTTGTATTTACATAAATGTTCACGGTTTAGTGGCTGTGATCAATCGGCGATATGAAAATGAAACGACTGTTTTATCAACAAAAATATTTTTGAGCCAAAATTTTTCGTATACAAAAAAGTTGAACTGTTATTCATGATGGAGGGGAGATGAAAAGAAACGGGGACGTGAAACGTAGATTCGGATGTTTACGCGCACACGAGGGAAGGAAGACTCGTTTCCTGGAAAGCGGGGTTGGGCACCTGTCCTTCAGGGACTACCAACTTTAGGGCGCAAGTTTGTCGGCTCCAATATTGAAATTGAGCATTGCCATGACGTAACCACGTGTATTCGAGGAAGCTAACATTTACGTCAAGAATATAATACTACAACTCTCACAAGTAGAATAAAAAAATTTTATCTCGTAGCTAAAAGTGATGTTATTTTTTATATCTCTGATTTTCGTAATGCTAGTACATCGTACGCGTACGCGAAAGACGAAAAGAGAGAGAGAGAGAGAGAGAAAAACAATCGTTTAGAGAAATAAAGACGCGTTGGGCGGCACGAATGCTACAACCACCGACGTGGTCAATATTTTTGAGACAGGTAGTAATTGAAAGCAAGCACGGCAATGTCCGACATCGCTCCGGAATACTAATTGCACGAACGAACTCGTTCGTTAATCTTTCAACGCTTTGACCTCAAAATGGTCTCTATCACGCGGTTCGTGAAGGGAACGTTCGAAATATGTACAGAATGTCAGTTAACGTGCAAGCGTCCAACGCGCCGGCGCTCAACGTTGTTTCGCGACTTGTTGCCTAGCAGCGACATGTGGCGGACAATGACTTTAAACTGGCTCCGAACTGAATTCGACGCGTTGTAACGCGCGTTAATTAGACTTACCGGACACCGCAGGGAACGAGACGAGCATAAACAGAGGCAGGAGAAAACACGCCATCGATGCGTAATCCAATTTTCGTCGTGGCAGCATGACGCCGTGAATTTTATCCACACACATCGGGTAGACACACACTCATCGGGACCCGGGCGCACACACTACAGAGAACCAACACTTCGGCGCACTTCAGTGTAAAATCCGCGTACCGTCACTTGACCACGCACATCGTCCGGAATCTATGTCACCTCCGATACGTCCAACAAAAATGTATACACGTTCGCGCGAGGCAATACGGGGGAAAAAAGTATACGGCAACACTATACGAACACGACCGCGTCCGAAACACTTCTGGTTTCCCTATTGTTCGCTTAACGCGCTGAAAGTAGTTCCCCAATGCGCGCGCACCTGCCTCCAACGGCTGTATCACTACGCCGCCATGGGATGGCTGACCGTGCGAGCCAATGGAAACTCGGCTAGAACGGAATTGGGCCGCAGCGTGCATTTATTACACTCGGCTACACGAGAAATTGTTAAATGTTCAGTTCGAATTTTTTCTCTTTTTTTTTCCTTTTTTTTTTTTTTTTTTTTTGGTGAATCAGAGGTACGAAATATGAAATTTGTACTCTGAAAATTACAACGTCACTTGACCTTGCGATTAATATACGTACATTAAAAACGAAAACCAATTTTATAACATTATTTTGCGTTGAAATTATGTTGTTGTATATGTTTAAGAAATTATTTCACTCGATCTATTGTAGTATATTCTCTAATTGATACATTTTTAATTGATTTTTTTTCCTTTTTTTACAAAAGAGAGGTATATGTGATTAATTTCATCTCTTCGCTGCTCGTCATTAAATTAATCTTCACGCGTGACGCTACTTTCTTTGCGTTTTCTCTTTTCCCTTAAACCAACCGTTTGTAGTTTCCTTTTACTTCAGTTTCACGAATTCGAGTCGCACAAATGTGAATGGAATCCCTGATTCCCTGATTCCGGATTGAAATCTAACAGCTTGGCGCGTGATGCTTCTCTAGAATTCAAACGGCAAGCGGAACGCAACGAACGTGGTCAGTTATAAAGTGCCAAGACGGCGATGTGTATGAGGACTCAGCGAGTCGAGCACTGGCCAAGCATGTCTGATCATTAATTAACCTTCCAGCGGTTGATTGCGTGTAACGCGAAATTCATCGCCAGCGTGGCCGCCGCCAAGCGCTGTTGTTGTTGTTGTTGCTGCCGCTGCTGCCTTAACGAATACAAATGCGGAATTATAATTCGGTGCCCTCTCCTTAGGCCCATTCAACGGACGAAGCCTTACGAATTGCTTTCCTCTTTGTGTTCCCCCGTGGCACGCGAGATGCACGCACGAAATTGTAAAATACACGACGGTCATTCGTTTTTATTAATGGAACGATTAACCCTATCATCGAACCACAAACATCTGCGAACGATGCATTGTCGCGCAAGATGTTGCGCCATCAAGAACAATAGCGTTTTCGTTTTCTCGTGCACGTTATTGTGCACGCTAACCGTGGATACTGTTCCTGAAACGTTTCCCGATAGAATGCGAGATGAAAAATAATATTACGATTCGTTTGACTTTACCTTTAAAAGATTAAGGATTAAACCGCTAGATCTCGCACGCAGTGTCGTTACCAGGGGAACGCCAAGTATTATTGAGTCGATAAATGGAAGATTAGTTGGCGTGAGTCTCTCGCGCGCAATCATGTCTGATCCGTTAGCACCCACTGTAGAAAACAAATTAAACGATCTGAATAAAAAGATTGCAGAGATCAAGAAAAAGATCCAGCTATCAGGTAAATTTAGAAATTAACGTCACTGCGAGAGATAGTGACGTTTGCTTAATCTGGTTTAATATTCGTACGTTCGCGTAACGTCGTTTAAAAAAAGAAAACAATTCGCTAATGTTTATTTCCCAAGCAAGTTCCTCTGATTGCATATACGGAGATACATAAGAACACGTTTAACCGGAAAGACTAGAAGTTCAGAAAGAAACGTTCGTGTCGCATAAGTGGCTCCTTGGAAAAAAAGAGAAGAGAAGAAAAGAAAACTTCTACTGGCGTATCGACGTACTGTTATCAAAATGTTAATTACAACGTGAATATTTCAGTGAGCGTTTCTATTAAACGTAAAAGTAGCAAATAGCATTCCAGTTCGCAGACTCGAGCATTTGCATAAAACGTAATGTAATATAACGTAGTTTTTTATTGACGTTGGTCATTCTTAATTTGTATTGAATATTCATACTGAATATTGAATATATAATTTCGAATGGTAAATGATTTTTTAGACGTTGCGAGCGAAATTGTTAATATCGTAGAAGTTAAACTATAGAAAATGCAAATTTTTGAGATATCAAATCATATTGATAAACAGTTGTAGTAAATCGTTTAATAGAAACATTCTAGGTAAGATGAACAGGTTGTCATCCCGTTATTATCATTTTACTTCATGATTCAAGAATTACCACGATTATTGTCTCCTTACATTCCTTCCAGCAGTTTCGTTTAAAATGATAGCGAATAATTTGATATTTTCCTTAAATAAAGTCTCCTTTGAGGAAAATCGTGACATCGTGATTTAAGTAATTTGGGCAATTTAGTTTGTTTAAACTATGTTCATGCATCGTAACTTGATCCATCATCATCAGTATCACTTTGGTCACGACTTGCGTTTGTTCTATCCCTCGGTTATGCTATTATCATAGAAACGGTTTTGTCTCGTTTCATAGCTTAATTATTGTTCCGTTGTCTCTGAACCTGTTCAAAAAAATAAATTCCGTAAAAATGTAGAAGGTGTAGGAATTTATTTTGCAGGGAATAATTATTATATCCTACACTCAAACATATTCGCATTGAAGTAAAGAGTTGTTCAAACCACATTAGCAAACAGAGTTTTATATCGATTCAAAACAACATTTCATGGCTAAGTCCATGGATGTGTTACCAATAAGCACATGACGTATGTTCGCAGAAGGACAAAGGAAAGCGAATTTCGAGGAATACGAAGCCAAGAAGCACGAGTACGCGAAGAAAATCGCGGCTCTCAAGCAGAGCATCAAGCAACTCTACGTGGAATACGCGAACGTGCAGAACGTAATTACGAAATACGACGATCAGAACAGGAAGATTGATCAAGTAAGAAACGTCTCACATTTCAGAATGAGGGGAAGTCGGAGAGTAAAATTCGCGCGAGCCGCGAATCTTCGGCTCATGGGAAGAAACGCAATTTAGGAGAGGCGATTAACAAAATGCAAGAGGACAATGTACGCTTAAGAAAGAAGCACGATCTAATTAAGTACCAGCGTAAGAAGGTGAGCAACGCGATATCGATCTCGTAAACATTATCTCGCGCGAATCTACATCCATGGAAGCGTAAATATTTCTTAGCGACAGCAGAAACTGCACTCGTTGCTGGATGAATATGGAAAATTAATGAGCAATAAGACGCAGAAGATATTTAAGAGGAAGACGGAGAATCCATCGCGAAACGTGAGTTGGAACAATGACACAAACATTGTTGCAGATGTCCGCGCATATATCCGTTCTCTCGTTTCTGTTCTCACAGAAGATTGTCAAACTGGAAGTACTTTTGGAACACATCAGGATGATGCAAATCAAAGCGAACATAGCGCGAATGAAATACCGATCGATGTGCTCCGATTTGAAACAAAAATCCGTGCTTCACGCATCTTCGTTGAAAAATCTGGAAGACGAGATAAAGGAGCAGGAGAGCGAGATAAAACGTCTTCAGGCAAGTCACGATTTTAATTGTCAAACTGACGTTCCGTACGAACTGAACGTAATTACGCATTGTCTGTGCATAGAGCGTGAAAGAAGAAGCTATTGCGTTGAAAGATCATATGCAGGAAACGTTGATAAAAGAAGAAATTGAAGTTACGAACTGCAGCAGGGAACGCTATCTGGTTCTCGAAGAATACAGGTACGAATCAACGAACGTTCTGCTCCGAATCTGCTTGAGACGTGAAGCAAAATTCAACTGAAATCTCTGAACTGCAACCAGGCAACGCGTGTCAGAGAGAAAAATGGAACTGGAGCGTTTGGAGAAGATGATATTCCAGTCGCGTCCGAGGGACATTTTCGACACACGTGGAAAGAGTCACGCACAGTTCACGGAGGACATTAGCAAGGACGAGGTGACACGACTGGAAGAAACGTTCGCCAAGCTTCGCAGTGCCACCGGAGTGTCCAAGTCCGAGGACGTTCTGAACCGGTTTCTGGGTCAGCGAGCGACTAAGGATAATCTGCAGAAAATGCGGGTGGCCACGGAGCAAGAGAAAATGGCGTTAGAAAAGCAGAGGCTGCAGCTGATCGACGAGATGGAGACCAGAAAGTTCTCGGAAACGAAGGACGCGGAACAGTGAGTTTCCATTTCCTTTTATATATTGGCCAAGGGTGTCCTGTGCATCCTATCGATCAGAGATCACGTATGTTAGAAACGCGGAAGAAACGGAGAAACTAAACCAGCTTATCGAACGACATCGATCGCGACAATTAAAAGCAGATACGGAGAGACAAAAGGTGGAAGAACTTCTGCAGGAAATTACCACGACACTGTGGAACGTGTGCAACAAATTTCGGGTAGGTAATTCCTTAAGTCCGTCAACCTATTTTTATAAGAAAAATTTGATAAATACACGATTTAGTCTCTAAAAATTTTTACTTCGATTCGCTTTAAAAGTTTTTGAAACAGATATAAGATA
>KQ435899.1:215052-234051 GCA_001276565.1 Melipona quadrifasciata
TATAATTGTAAGATAATAATATATATAAGATAATATAATTAATAGATATAATTATTTTTATTAGGGACTAGAATGATCCATTTTAGTGTGTAACTTACGACTCTGGTTAAAAAGAAAAGTTAAAGAGCAGCTCAGCAAGAAAAGAATATTGCTTTTGCCTTTGCGTTGCAAATAATTAATCACCTTTCGCCGTAAACAAAGATTTTCAATTAACGTGTTTCTGTTGGTTAAACGGAAAAGATATCTCGATGAATTAGCACATGGACGGAATCGAACGTTCTGTAAGCGGACATGTTAAGATGGAAATACCATGTATATTTCTAATTAAATTAGTGAAGCCACCATCAATGGTGGTTACCGCAATGGAACCGCTCCGAGTTTTCATAGCCGTTATATTGTCTCTCCGAAGATTTAACACTCCCGGACATGCTGGTCGTTGACCAATGAATTTCCGTGAACAATCCCTGCCTGTAATTCTCACCTTAAGAAGCCGCTGTCCCAAGTCTGCAAGTGATTAACACCTTCGGACCTAATCGAAAGTAAATACTTCGGTAGCACGTCGAACCACGAGAAAATCAATTATTGATTCAATCGATCTCCAAGGAACCTGTATTGCCCTTAGTCGTTAACTCCTACGATTTTTTTTCCCCTCGAAACACCGCTAAGCGTGTACAAGTATTGAGAGTGAAGGGAAATCCGGAACCTTGAAAGAAGAGAAAAGAATTTCAAATATTGGAAAAACATCTTCTCTTGAAATTCAACCTTTTTCGTTCAAAGGATTTTGAAAGTTAATCGTGCCTCAGACAAAGTAACAATTTTAGAGGTTGCCTGTCCACTTTTTGCTTTGGACAATTTTAGACGATGACAGGCACAATTTGAGGAAATATTTTTTCCATATCTCATTTTTAGGATGTAATGGATACGTTACCTAAGGATCCAAAAGAGATCCAACAGCCTTTGCAACTCATAGATTTAATGAACGAAAGAGCGACGAGTATCGTCGAAGCTTTAGGAGGACCGGACAAGTATCTGGAAGTATTGGACGAAATATCGGTTGACAAGGTAAATTTCAAAGACGTCTTTACCGTCCGTGACAAACAGTATTTTATTCCAAAGAATCGTTATTTAGTTGGAAACAGTATCGATTGCGACTACCTCAGTGGAGGGAAAGGCAGCGCGCACAAACGGAGGGCCACTTTTTCCGCGATTTCCATCCTCAGCAACACAGGCCACGTTGCCTTCTGAAGACGAAGAAGACGTACCAACTAGAAACACTCTCAAGAAACAGGCACAACAATTGATCGATATTAAAAGTCGTCGAAAGGGATTTACCTTTAAAAGATGAATCTTCTTGTTAATAAGTTTGTTCCGCAAGTATGTCGTCATTTTGTTTTGACGCCAGCAACCATTTATACAGCAGTGTTATACGTCGAATATAACGATGGGCACTATCTAGAGAAATAATAAATTCATTCGTCATTAACTATTTATTGCTTTTCCTTAAATTTATTCCTATCTTTAATCACGTATGGAATGGATATGTCAGTTTTTAAATGAATAATTGTAAATTAAGTCGGGACTGGTTCTAAATAGAAATTATTAACACAAGAAATTAAATATTGTTCGAATGCTTCGATTTGTTGAGAAAAATTTCACAAATATGATGAAAAAGCTGAGTGTACCTTTACAGTGTAATTCGTACCATGTAACAATTGAAGATTCACGGATTAATTTGAATTTATTAAAAATACTGTGTCTATGGACACAGTATCTCGTGTAACTATCCTTGTTATATGGTACTGCGTTCTTTGTCTACAAACGAGATGGGTGCTGCCATCTATCGAATCTTTTCATTTAACTCTTACAATTTCAATTGAAATTAGAAATGCTTAGAGGGCAGTACCATCCATACAGGATGTGTGCTGCCATCAGTTGTAAACGGCCAAAGCTATATGTATAGTTTCTCTTATTCCAATATGGCAGCATCTCTCTTATTCTTGGTAAAACGATAATTCTAGATGTTGTTCACATACATCGAAAGTTAAACATATTTTCATTGTTGTTAAAATTTGTACTTTCAGTAAATGTAACAAAGATGGGTCAAAAACGTAAAAATCGAAATGGAAAGGACGACTTTGAATACGATCCAGCGCCTAAACATCTTCACGTTGCTCATATTAAAAACCAAGAGAAGCGTTTAATTATCATTTTGGAGAAAGCTCAATTAGAATCGGTTAAGGTAAGATTATATTTGTCCTCGCACCGATTATTTTATTTATTAAATAACAACAGATTTTTAAATTTATTATTAAATAGTAATTGTACTTAGAATGGATATTTTACGTGTGTATATATATATGCAATTGTTTTATATACGCGTACATACACACGTGTATATATAATACATGTATAATCTTATATGTATATATACATATGCACAAAAAAATCATTAAGTCGATTTAATATTATAAAGAGTAATGATTGTACTATATATCTTCATAATAATAAATTGTGTTGAAATTTTTTTAGGTTGGAAACAGTTTTGAGTTATTGAATTGTGATGATCACATTAACATATTGAAAAAGAATAATCGTGATTCTGGTACATGTAGACCAGATATTGCTCATCAATGTTTATTGATGTTGATGGATAGTCCCCTAAATCGAGCTGGACTTCTACAAGTTTACATCCATACAGAAAAGAATGTATTGATAGAAGTAAATCCACAAACCAGGATACCAAGGACGTTTAAACGTTTTGCTGGTCTTATGGGTAATTATAAATAATTAATATCTCAAAAAGCGAGAATGCCCAGAATGAAAAAGAACGTAACAAATCACATTATTTGGGGAGCAATTTATTATTAATCATCACCATGTCAAATCAAAGTTACTTATCAATTTAATTTACAATCAAATTAAAACATTACTCTTCCATGTAGTTATATTTTTAGGTTTTTACAAATCCGTATTAATATATAGGCTTTTTTAAAAAAAAAACTTACATTTTTAAATTTAACAGATTCTTTCCACTACTAACATATTACATAATATGATCTTTAATCATGAAATGACATTAAAAACGACAAACATGAATAATATATTCATTACATTTTACTTGCAAATATATTTTTTATTAACTTGTTTTGCATTTTGCAGTACAATTATTACATAAATTTAGCGTTCGTGCCAGTAATGGTCCAATGAAACTATTGAAAGTAATTAAAAATCCAGTTACCGATCATTTGCCAATTGGATGTCGTAAAATTGCAATGTCATTTAGTGCAAATAAAGTACAAAATCCACGAGAATTGGTTCCTCCTGGTGAACCAATAGCCATCACAGTAGGTGCAATGGCACATGGACAAGTAAGTTTTTTGTGTTAAATAGATTACATTGTTCTACATTATCTCATTTAGTTGTATTACTCTTATTAATAACCTGAAATTACAGGTAAAGCCAGATTATATAGAAGATGTAATATCTATAAGCAATTATCCATTATCTGGTGCTTTAACATGTACCAAATTATGCTCTGCATTCGAAGAAGTTTGGGGAATAGTGTAATATCAAGTTAATGTATATAATGTATGTTAGTTTCCTTCAATCCTGAAATTCGTTTTTTGTATTGTATACATACGAGTAATTTTTTTATAATTACAAAATATTAAATGAAACAACCAAATGAAATGAGAATGGCACGTAAATGTAAATAAAGATATTATACTTTTGTACAAAATTGTTTTATATGTATTCAATTTTTCTGCATCTAGAATACAACATCAAACGCGTTTCTATTGAAACATTTATTTACTAAATGTAGAGAGGCATACGTCGTAGCGTTGCATAATGCTCAATCGAAAATCCTAAACAAAATGACTCATCAATATTGGTTTTCAAACGATTGGTTCATTTCAAAGGTCCTGCAAAAGCACACCAATCGCCGATTAGAACGTGATAGTTAATGGCGGCCGAAACACCGGAAGTGTGCACTAATATCGAGTCGTAAATATCTAGTTTCTTTTTTGACTTTCGTATTTCATTACGTCATCAAAGCTAAAATGGTCGTTAATCTTAAGTATTTAGAACACTTCTTTATCTTCATATAATTTACTTTTTTAAGACCGTGGTATGTTATTTCCTAAGTCTTAAGGACTGTTGTTTCTGTGATTCAACGTCTTTGTTTAAAGTGGCGAGTTTTAATAATGTAAATTGCTAAAAAGTGATAGTATTCGTCTAAGAGACGCCATTTTGTGATTTAGTGCCATAGCTGGTTGTGTCAATGTACATACATAATAGAAAATTTTTATAAATACCAATCCAAATTATTGTGATATTCTTTTTTATTCAGTGTCTCTTTATCGATATAATTTGTGATATGTGATAAATTTCATAATTGTCCAATTGACTACCGTAGTCAATATCACGAATTTCTAGACTATCGATGCGTTATTTACTTTGACATTGATAAGATTTTAGAAGTTTAACAAATTATCTACACCAGTGCGTTATTATCTCTGCTTCAAAGATTCTGTTTCCCACAAGTTAAATTTGTATTTCGTTTGAAATATATGGCGAATCAAGAGACAATTGTCTCTTACATGTCTCGATGTGTAACGGAACTTTGTATGGTGACACGTCATGACAAAATATCATTTGAATTGCCTGTAAAAATCATTACGTGCTAATGAAATTTTTAATTATTATATTATTCTTAATTTTATTTTAATTATTTAAAAGTGTTAAAAGTGAAATATAGTAAATAAGAAAATTACCAGTTACGAATGGTATTAAAATTTATTTTGTTTTCTGTTGCACTTACTCGTTAATGTTTATATTTATAAATTGTTATTTCAACTTACATAAAAATGCATTATGGGTGAACATGGAACGATGGAAATTAACCATTAATTTTTGGATGTATAATAAATATATTTATTATATTTTAATAAATATATAATAAAATTTAGTCTAAATTTGAAAATAAAAGTGTCTAATTATTACGTACCTGTACCCTCTATAATCCTAGTCTCTCCCTTTGTTATAAAATATTATAATGAAGTAGCGAAAATGGAATTTATTTTGAATTGGAATTGTAATTCCGGTTATTTTGAAATAGATTTACGGCGATACAGGCGAATTTCGATGATGACAGATTATCGCAGCACGCAACTGCAACAAATCAATTATTAATATAGCCGTTAAAAACGAGGTTTTCTTAAACAGAATATGTATAATGCTTAAAATGAATATAATTTCCAAACGTTCATTAACGATTTTTGAAATTGGCGCGCTGTCGTTCGAGTTAGTTCGACAAAATTCGGAATGGCAGAACAGCGAGGGGAATGGATAGACAGGTCGTGTTCGAGGAACGGCGGAACAGAACCATTCAGTACGTCGCGGAAGAATGCGTAGCCATTGTTGGTGCTGCGATCGTTAGTTTCTAGATCCGAGATCGTCATGGGCACGGAAACCCATCCGATTGTACGAAATTCGAGGAAAATGTCGGTGGAGCCCAGTACGAGGCACTGATACGATATTAGTACGAGAGATCGACGTCTGCATTCGTAAGTGTGGCGGAACTAGTTGGTCGGGCCGCGTCCGCGTTCGTCGTGTATGCGAACCGAGCGCTCGCGCTCGCACGAGTGAGAGTGAGTGAGTGATACGGTGGGGCATTCGGCGACGGCCATAACACCGACCAACCAAACTAGCAAGCAGGGAGAAAGCGTAGTGCCGAGTGTTCAAGACGTAGTGGTAGTGTTTTTCGATAGAATTCCTGTGAAAAGTGGACTTCCATTGATCAGGTAAGTGATTGCAAGTAATTCTGAAGTTTCTGGCTCCGTTGATGATAAGTATAGCGCGTGGTGTGTGTCGTGGTGGTGCGTAAGTGGCGGCTGTAGCGGCGGGCCCTTGAGAGCTTTCTTTCTTGAGCGGCCATACCGCCATGTTGAAACCTACGCCAAATCGAGTGACCGAAAAGGCGCCTCGGCTATTTCGCGCGCGCCACAACTCTCCAGTGTGAGAAACATTGCGATTTCTGCGCCAGTCGAGCGCTCGGCTAGATTCTCACACGGCGGCTTGCTCGTGTTTGTTGTGCGTCGGCTGGGTGCATCGGCTGGGCGCGGGTCTGCTACCTTTCCCCTCGACATCCTCTCCTACTTGTCCTCCTCCTCTTTCCACTCTTGCATCTACCGCGTTTATTTTTCTGCCATCGTCTCTCGTGGTTCTTATCTATCTTACCTTTCTTTTCACAACTTTTAACCACCAAGTACTTTATTCGACCCGCGAATTCTCTTATCTCTGCCCTTGATACTGTACGAATAGAACGTCTTCGCGGCATGGATTGTTCTGGCAGTGTTCCTCTTCGCCACGGCAGAAGCTCTTGCTTCCCATGGTCGAGATCTTATGGTCGTTCACGACATCGTTTTTTTCCTATGCATTGTCAATTTTGTATTTTAATAGTCAGCTCACTTTCTATACCAGTGTACCAGTTATTTGTGCTACTTTTGTCAAACTTTCCATTTTGGCTTACACTGGTTTTGAACAATAGGGTATGCACGTTGACTCTTGTATACATTTGCAGATTATCACCATGTGTCAGAAGTGTTACACTTTGGACACCATGTTCCTGATCGATTCACTCTCTTTCTTAAAGTTTTTGCATTATATATGTTATTTATATACATCGTCTTGATATTTTTTTGTAACTTTGTTCTCTTGTCAATTAACTTTACACTTTACATTTATTATACAAAGAACTGTGATAATGGATAGAAGATTGTAAATTATCATACTGTCTATATGTGTATATTTATAACGAGATACATAAGAGTAGATTTATTACAGCACAGTTTAACCACATTTTTTATGTCATATTTTTTGGATTTTATTACTCTTTATGATTAATGGAAAGAGATGTAATTCTCTTTTTGTATTCAAAGAACTTTTATAAGTATCTGGATATTAATAAACATTGTTCACTTTGATACATGCATTCTGTCTTATTGCTGTTTCATAAATTGTAGTTTTCAATTATATTGTAATAACTTCATAGTTAGGAAAGGTTTAAAAGAGCAATTTGAACGTGTTTTGATATAGAGCCACCGATAGATATTGTCAGTTTGTGCATAATGATAAAACGAAGGAGAGATTACAAATCAAGCATGTATCTCATACATTCAATTTTGCATGATATGTTAAATAAAATTCATAGCAATGTGTATATATACGTACATATACACAGATAACTTGAAAATAAATCAATGTTTAACTTGCTCTAAAGCGATAAAACAATTTGGGGTTGTTACAATACGGGGTCCTGTTGTTATGTTATCCAGATGTTGCTAATGTCGCGAGTCTTGGCTGGAGGTACGGAGTCTCACAGCAGTGTACAGGGCTGACATTCAAAGTACTACCATTTGGTAGGCTTGAGTAGTGTTATGCCTCCACGGCACCAATCTCCCTGGTTGCAGCGCAATCATCTTGGCAAGCAATTAGTAAGCTACCATGCTCAATTCAGAATATATCCTTGCCATCTCAATTGTTGATGAAGCCTCATAGCCTCAAGCATCAACGTAAGGCAGTTACCTGCTGCATAACATTTATGTACAGTATATGTCGGAAAGGTAGGTGAAGCTCATTACCGTGGACTTGATGAGCCTTATATTATAAAATACATCTAATTATTTTATGAAATGTGAAGTATGATTGTATCAGTCGGAGTTTTACATCTCTCGTGTAGTGAATTCTGTAATTTCGAGAGAAGGCAATAAAAGTGGTTATTGAAAAATATTGGAAACTGTGGTATTTCGTGACTTTATGTTACAATGATCAAGTAAAATAGGTTATATATGCAAATGAGTTTTAAAGATCATGATATTATAAACCCACAATGCGATATAAAATTTAATATTGACTATTTTCATTCTTTTTTTAAATCCTTGTTTTTAAAACTTATTTATACATTTGTATTTTTCTGTTGCAGAAACGAAGTCAAGATGCAGCAGGTGGACACTATCTCGCAAAATAATTCGGTAAGTTATATATTAATTTTGTGGGATATTAACTTAAAATGCAGCTTGCTTATTAATTTACTAATGCTATATATAAAAGCTGCCTTTATTTATATATATTTCCTTTGTGTGACGTTAATATAGTCAACACATTATGTTAAATAGCATATGGAGATTTGTCGTTTCCTTTATTTTACATTTTACTTGCTTTATTTTATTTTAGAATGTAGGGGAAAGATTTTCTTTCGCGGTACTCAGTATCAGATCATATCAATTATATTGACTTTATTTCCTTCTCTTTTTTATTTTTTTAATATCATAAATATCTTAGATTTGATTAGTATTTATATAAAATTTGTGCAATTCTTAATTTAAAGTTATGAAATAGAGATACAATTGATATTGAAATTTTAAGCTCAATATGCTCAATATGCTTTTTAAAGATTAGATATTTAGTATTTTAACTGTCCCCCTAATGATATAAACTATGTCTGCTATCTATTTTTAAACTATGTACACTCTTCAAAATAAAATAAAATTTAAAATATTGCGTATGCCTTACTCCTGGTATCATGCTGAGCATAATATTTTTTTTATGTAATGAAATTGAGCGTTGTTTGATTGAATGGTATGTATGAATTACAGTTAGATGTGGAGGAGCGAGAAAGGCTGTGTAATATACCTAAGGTGAGATTCCTTGTTGACTATTGTTTCAACTAGGATATATATGATCAAAATATGAAATGGCAGCTCCAAATATGTATTATGAGCAATTTGTGATTTTGCTTCTATATTTTTATAGAATTATATACAAACAGAGCAAGAAATGTTAAAAGAAAAAGAAGAAAAATTATAATTATACATAAACTAATGAATATTTCTTGAGAAGTATTTATGAAGCAAGATACTGTTTGCTCGATATATTTTAATTTTATTTATTTTTTAAGTTTTTGAAGCTTGCAAGTCATTTCATACAAAATACAATTCATATGCTCTAGACAGAGTGTATTTTTATAGCAAAGAAACTTTATTTTTGTTTTATTTTGCTTTATCTTTGTTTCCTTTTTTGTTTTTTTTTTTTCTTCATTATGTTTCAATTGCATGATTGTATGAAATGATTTAGAGTTGCCATTATGTTTGAGTTGGAAATATTTTTGTAACATACATATATTTTTATTCAATACTCAATTAGACTTCTATTAAAAAAAATTCTAAATTGCTTGCCTGTGGTTATGGAATTTAAATATTTAGCAGCCTAATTCGCTCATTGCACGAATGAGTTTATCTATTTTTATGATGCATGATTATTATTTATAAATTTGTATATCATAATAAAGTTCAATGAAATATTGAATTACATTATTCAATTTTGTTACGTATTAAAAATATTTATTAATAAAATTTTGAAGAACTATTGTGCTAAAAAAAAAAGAAAAACAATAATTTGTAGTCTTATTTATAAAGAAAAAGATTTTATAAAAAATAGAACCAATCAGAATATCAAAGCATGAGCTGTATAATACATTATTTATGGTTTTAATTATTAAACATTCATTTCATTTAAAGAAGAGGTAGTAATCTCAGTTTGTGCTTTGCAGAAGAATTTTATTTTTATTCATGAACTTAATAATATATAACAACAGTAGTTCTAGAACTAACTAATGAAACAAAGTTGCACTGATAACGAATACATAAGTATAAACTGGATAATGCAGACAAGTGCACCTGGTAAGACATCAACTACGCCAGCAACTCCTGTGAAGGAGCCACCACCACGTGATGAACCAACCGTGGAACCCGTGAATGGTGTAGTCCAACCACCTGTTGTGCCTCCACCTAATCGCCCAGGGCGTGTTACTAATCAACTACAATTTCTTCAAAAAGGTGTACTCAAGCCAGTATGGAAGCATCAATTTGCGTGGCCTTTTCAGCAACCTGTAGATGCCAAAAAATTAAATTTACCAGTATGTAGATATGTTATGTTTATTTGTTAGTGTATTCATTTTATTATCTAAATGTTGACAATATTATAGAAATATTAGGAAATATAAAAATATTATCAATCAATTAAATAATTATAAATTTAATAGGATTACCACAAAATTATAAAGCAACCAATGGATCTGGGCACAATCAAAAAACGATTAGAAAATACGTATTATTGGAGTGGAAAAGAATGCATTCAAGATTTCAATACGATGTTTACCAATTGTTATGTTTACAACAAACCTGGAGAAGATGTTGTGGTTATGGCACAAGCTCTCGAAAAATTATTTCTCACAAAGGTAGTTTTTTAAAATGTTGATAGTGATATAATGATAATTTATAATATAATTATATAATAAAATAAATGTCAACGAAACTAGGTTGCACAAATGCCAAAGGAAGAGGTGGAATTAGAACCCCCTGTTCCAAAGGGACCTAAAGGTAAAAAAGCTGGCAGAGTTGGGGCACCAGTAGGTGGTGTAGTAGGAGGTGCAGGAGGCACAGGCCGAGGTAGACCTTCCTCTGGTGCAGCTGCAGTTACTTCCAGTGTACCAAATAGTTTAACACCTTCAGCTACATCGGCTGGAACAACAGGTGTAATTCCTATGCCTCCTCTTGGCACTCAAGCACCTGCTTCTGTACCTGGGAGCACTAATACAACTACTATTGCTCCTCCATCGAGCATGGGAGTTACTCCTATGGCTACACATAATTCTTTGCCTCAACAAGTGGTCCCTCCAACTAGTGGTTACCATGCACAACCAGCAATGGATCCACAAGCAGCTTCTGCTGTGCCTCCTCCTCCACAAGTTCCCACAGCACCAACGGTCATGCCTCCATCCCAACCTGCGAAGCTTAAAAAAGGAGTGAAGAGAAAAGCTGATACTACAACTCCTACTGCGAATTCTTTTGAACCTTTATATAAAATGGATCCTAAAAATGCCAAAATACCCACAAGGCGAGAGTCTGGCAGACAAATAAAGAAGGTAAAAATTATATTTTGTCTATTTAATAAGTGTAATTAAGATTTCTCTAAAATGTTATTAATTATTGCTAAAATGCTTGTTTTCGTCGAAACGTTAAAATGTTAATTATTGTTAAAATCCGTGTTTTCGTACAATCTTTATGTTGAACATGCAACCTATTCATCATTTAATCACACGTACCTGAAAAAATTATCTGATCAAAAAAGCTGACACAGTATAAATCTTAGCTATAAAAAAATGTATTTCAACTTTTTTTTATTGTTTTGTATACGCGATAAAATTTTTACAAAAAAAAAAAAAGTATCATATGTAAATTTTTTTTCTTTTTTACAAGCGAAGGTATATTCAACTGTATTTTTGCTCCTTGTATGTTATAATCATATATCATCCATTAACAAAAAGTTCATAACATGGCTGTTTCAGCCAACGAGGCAAGCAGAAGACGGCTTAGTGCCATTCCACCAGGCCAACATGCCCCTCATCGGGGCAATGGCCCAACAGGTACATTTATTACTACTCCTTCATGCTCCTTCCTTTCATTTGTGTGTTGTCTTATCATTTCATGTTAAGTATATAAAAGAAAGAAAAATAATATTCAAATTTTGCCTGCGTAAATTTTTTTCATATATTTTGTTTATTTCTCAGTTTAGGTCACAGTGTAAACTAAAAATACTTTCATGAGTTGATAATTTTTTCTTGCAGTCTACAATATTTAAGAATGTAATTTCTCAATTTTTTTATTAATTAGGTATGTTTACTATATTATATTGTATCTTTTTTCAGCCTCAACATACTACTGGGAAGTCGAAAGAAAAACTTTCAGAAGCTTTGAAATCTTGTAATGAGATTTTGAAAGAATTATTCTCAAAAAAGCATTCGGTAATTAATTATACTATTATATATTTGACAAATACATATCAAGCCAATTTTTCAATTTATAATGTATATTTTTATCTTGTATAGGGATACGCATGGCCCTTTTACAAACCAGTTGATGCAGAACTCTTAGGTCTTCACGATTATCACGATATTATCAAGAAACCAATGGATCTTGGTACTGTAAAGGTAATGTCCTTTAATATATTTTGATTAGATTTTGCATTGTATTGCATTTAAAAACCTATGTATTATTTGATTGACACGATTATTCTTTTGCAGACAAAAATGGATAATCGTGAATATAAAACAGCACAAGAGTTTGCTAGTGATGTTCGACTTATATTTACTAATTGTTATAAATATAATCCTCCTGACCATGACGTTGTTGCAATGGCTAGGAAACTCCAAGATGTATTCGAAATGAGGTTCGTTTTTACGAATGTCGATGCTAAAATTTATTTATTCTCTTTGTCTTACTTGACAAAATAAGATTTTTGATGAATTAGATATGCGAAAATCCCGGATGAACCAATGGGAAGTATGATTGGCATGAAAGGTAGCAGTAGTAGTGCCACTAGTTCCGGATCTGAAAGTTCTTCTGAGAGTGATGATTCAGATGAAGAACGCACTCAAAAATTAGTTGCTTTACAGCAAGAGGTATATATGTATATTATGTATATGTACATTATATATTTTTTCATTTTTGATACTGATGCAATTCTTGTTATAAATGTATCAAAAAATGAACTTGATTTATAGCTGAAAGCCATGCAAGAACAAATGAGGAAATTAGTGGAAGAAAGTGGTAAGAAAAAAAGTAAAAAAAAGAAACCGGATAAGTCAAAGTCAAGGCCAATGAGCAATAAAAGTAGTAGCCTAGTTGCCAGTCATACTGGTGCCATGAAGGAACTAATGAAACCAAGTGGTGGAATCCCAAGTGTCTCTGATAGTGTTGGTGCTAGTATAGCCAGTGTTGCAATGGGAGCAGGTGATTTAAAAATGCCTGGTGGTATGGGTGGTGATCTTCATCATCCTGCAATAGCGGTAGGACCTAACAAAACTCATGCAACAGGAAGCATGAGTCATCATCTGCCAACGGCGGCAAATGCTAAGCCAAAGGGAAAAGGAAGAGGACCTGGGAAAGCTGCAACAGCGAATACTGCAAATAAAAGGCCAAAAGCAAATAGTAGATCAGCTGGAACTAAAAAGAAAAATGCCAGTAGTCAACCACCACCAATTACATTTGACTCAGAGGATGAAGATAACGCTAAACCAATGTCTTATGACGAAAAAAGACAACTTAGTTTGGATATTAATAAATTACCTGGTAAGTAATAATTGTTAGTGATATGAGATATAAAAATTTATTTTAGACATAAGAAATCTTTGTCACTACACCGTTTATCTTTCTATTGTAGGAGATAAATTAGGACGTGTTGTGCACATAATACAATCTCGAGAACCTTCATTGAGGGACTCCAATCCAGACGAAATTGAAATTGATTTTGAAACTTTAAAACCATCCACATTGAGGGAATTAGAGAGCTATGTTGCTTCGTGTCTTAGAAAGAAGCCACGTAAGCTTTATTTTTGGTTTTATTATAGCTTTATAATTGGGTCACTATCTATTTTATCTTTTCCAATTAGTTTGAAACAAAAAATATTTTTATATTTGAATAAATAAGCTAAAGAAATATATAAGATAAATACACAATCATAATATTTATGATTAAGCATAAATCTTATTACTAAATTTAATTTATATCTCTTGTAATTTACTATTTCAGAATTATTATAAGTAATTATAAGTAATTTGTTTAAATATATTTATTATTTTAATATTATATTTTTGTTCAATAAATAATATATATTTATATATGTTTCTAATATATTCGACACTTTTGTATTCTACACAGATAAAAAAGTGAGTGGTAAATCTAAGGATGAACAAATGGCAGAGAAAAAGCAGGAGCTAGAGAAAAGACTACAGGATGTTACAGGGCAATTAGGCAATGTTAAGAAAGCTCCCAAAAAAGGTTAGTACTTTGATTATATATATTATATAACTTCTTATTTTATCAAATAAATAAGAAGATAATCGATATTGAAATTTAATGTAATTACAATTTTCTAAAATTATTCTAAAATTTGTTTGACAGAAGACAGTAGTAAATCAGTCGACGTAGTTGGAACTGGAGGAGCTAGTGGGCCTTCGCGATTGTCAGCATCAAGCAGTAGTAGCAGTGATAGTGATTCCAGCAGTAGTTCACTTTCTTCGAGCTCCAGTGATTCAAGCGACAGTGAAGCAGGTTAGATATGAACCTCATGTAACTGTTGCTATTATTAGACCCTTACTTGGGAACAATAAACTACTTGAACAGTAGTTTTCATGAAAATATCAACTAATTTTTCTGTGAGATTTAAAATTATGGGGTTATTTGCGACTGTTCATTTAGAAAATAAACATTTTTAGTCAAAATTTTTCATAATATTCATTATCTAGCAACTTTTTCATAGAGCACAGGTTTCTATTCACGTCTATGTCCGGAAATGTTATAAAGACAATACACCTGCGAATCTTCAATAAACACACAATATTGAATAACATTTTCATTTTCCTAATATTTTATTGAATATTTATAATTTCTATAGATACAATTTTATAAATTATAATTTTATTTGTAATTTTTGAAGTGTTCGAAAGTTCATAAGAAAACTGTAAAAAAAAGTTTAGTATCATTTTAAATGGCACATAAGAATCATAGACGTGAATCTTTCCTATATTTCAAATAAAGTTATTCACCATTTCATGTGAGTATTTGCTACACATATTAATAAAAGATATAATCATTTCTTTTTTTTCTTTCTTTGTTACTTTGATGTTATTTTCATTGCATAGAGAGAATGTTACTGTTTATGCATGTTTTCTTTTATGTTTCAATTTCTATAAGTTATTTTCATTTTATTTTTCTTTCTATATCAATGATTTTTTAAAAATATCTTTCTTAAGTAACTGTATCTGAAAAAAATTTGCATGTATTTTATATAAAAATACGTAAACTAAGTAAAACGTACCGTGTTAATAATTATAGAGTATTAATTTTTAATATATTAACCATTAGTTTTTTATAAAAAAGATAAAAGGAACACTTAAAAAATGTAAACGATGGAATTATTAATATTATTAATTATTAATCTCTTATTACAAGAAAATGAAAATAGCATTTAATGCTTCATGATTTGGTGATGACTTAGAATTTAAAAAGAATGAATAAGCTCTGTGCCTAAATAATTTTGTATTGGCAATCAAACAATCGAATACATTGATGCAACGTTATTGATGCAATATATGCAATGGTGAAGTTGCAAAGTAGATATAAAAAAATTTTTTAAATGGGGGTTTGACTGCACAAATGCATCGCAAATATCTTCTTAAGCTGCTAAATCTTGCTTATTAATTGTATTTATTAGGACGGCGTTATTCGTGTAGCTTAAGTGCTGCGTTATATTAATGCAAGTACGAATGTCGTGTCAAGTTTCATCGCGAAAGTTTAAATATACCTACTGTGAAATTAACAATGAAGACATAACTATAGATTTAATTATATTTGCGTATAGTTTTTGAAACAAATATATCTCTGAAAGGAGTGTCTTTAACATCAAATTTGAAACTTGACACAGTTGAAAAATTTTTATTTAATTTACAAGACAATATGCAATGGTAAGAAAAAAAAGGTGAGCTAGTGGAGTGCAGACTGTGTTTAGAGGATACCATATGCCATGCCAGCTTGTTTCACAAATTATATTATTGATTAAGGATGATTACTTATATTTTCTCTTGCCCTGTCGGTGTTGACAATACATTCTGTTGCTCGAAAGTCAAGTATAGTTTGCTATTCAAGGTGACTGAATTTTTCACTGCAGTCTCATGTTTAAACATGTAAGGATGCATGTATTTTAAAACTGATGAGATATTTGGAACGGTAAGGTTGTGCGATTAGAATGTAAGAAAATTGCGTATAGAGAGAACATAATTTATAGCAGGGACTGTAGTGTCAAATATTAGTACCTTGGAGTATACATTGTAGCTTCTCCTGACAATTATATTGCCCTACGTAACCCAAGCAACATCATGCAATATATTAACTCTTGCAAATTTAATATTTATTTACATTAATTGATAAGCAGAGCATTACTTGTATCACTGTGTTTTTTAAATCATTAAGTTTGTTTCCTCGCATTGATTCATTCATGTCGTATCATTTCTCAGAAGATAGTACAATGACACTTAATAAGCGTCATTATTACATTAAGTGTAAATATGCACTTATCTGAGTGACGTGAGAACTGTGTTTAGGTTTCTGAACACCATATTTGTTTCTACAGTTTAGATTGTGCGAAACTTAATAATCACTATTTAAGAGAAACAAATTAGGCAACAATATTATGATACACACGGGAAACAAATGCAGACAATGTGTATTGGTGGCTGGATTTGCCACTGGAAGGTTACTATAATCCACAGCTTTCGCGTCAAGTAGTGACTTTAATTAGATACACTCTCGTGTCAATAACGTCTCCGCAAAGAAATCCAGAGTTTACATATTTCTTAAAAAGCACTTATTTAAAGTTATCTCATATAACTGTTTCCATTTTTTAATTACTCTTATTTTGACAAAGCCAAAGAAGTGCTTCCTTTAAAAGTCAATTACTCTAAGATCTATCACCTCATGAATATGCTTTGGTATAATGATACACTATATAATTTAGATGAAATGACGAAAATTAAGACCTTAATTCTTCCTTCAGCTACATGGATTCAACTGAAAAACTAGTTACAAAACAAATGTAAAGTGCGCGGAGAAAGTGATATGTGATACAATCAATAATTTCCATTTATTTTTTCTATGATTAATGACTTTGAGCATACAAGGTTTATGTTAACATATCAGAAAACGGCAAGGGGAGTGTACAAACTAATAACACAGATAGAAAAGTGTAGATACACTGTTTTTAATGAATAGGGGGAACTGAAGACCAATTGTAGAAGAATTAGGAATGAGAACAGTTTGAAGAAATGGTTTTACAGTACAAACAAGGCATCCTAGCCTCCAAACACATTGTTTGCACTCCGCTAAGCTTTGCTAATCGTCGTTTTCATTGTTCTATTTACCACTAGTTCTTCATTGATAGCCATTGTCAGTTTTTCATTTCTGAAGTTACTCGAAATTTAGTACACTTTCGTTTGATTAGATCGATATCGTTCTATATCAGATAATAATTATTAATTACGTAGATTGGTGTGGTTTTACATACCTTGATGAAACAATACTTACTCTTGTCAAAAGTGAACTTGATTTTGTCCAAACGATACATTTCTTGAATATGCGTAATACATATAACTGGTTTCGAATATTCATGCTGTACAACAGTCATAAATAATATTAATTTTAACCCGTCCTATTAAAACGTTTTTAGACAACTTTTTATACAAGTTCAAATGAGGTTAATTTTAGTCACATTTTGTTTTTATAATTTTATGTATAAATGTCTGCTCCCTGATAGCGTTTTTTGTTGAAATATCATGTAAATTTAGTTCTTATATATAGTATATACATAAGAAGTTATGGACGTAATTGATATAAGATTCGAAGGTGTTTTTTCTAAAGCACTTTATGCTTGAAGATGTTGCATAAAATAAACATTAATTTTAAAAAAAAGAGTGATCAAATTTGCACTTAGTACAATTTAATGTTATCATTAATCATACAGTCAGCAGCGTACTTACTGTTCCAGCAAAAAAAAAAAAAAAAAAGGAAAACGAAAACGAAAATAAAGTAAAAAAATCAATTATTAATTATTATTATTTTTGTGAAAAGAAACTACAATTGGTGAAGAAACTGTTTATTTCTAAGAAGATTATAAATATTAAAATAAATACAAAAATGTTGATCAAGATAGTGTTCTACTATTTACGTTTCTCAAAATATTGAAAGTAATTAGAAAAATTCCAAATAATTAGTTAGACTATGTGAGATCAAATTAATAATGGCGTGTGCTGAATTAGATAGAAACTACGCATCTATTACAATACAATCACCATTAGCTTGTAACACGAGATATAGGGCATTTTATAATAATACTGATATTGCCTTCCAAAATTTTTGTAGCATTTATTATTCTATATGAAAGCACGCGTCAAAATTTTTTTCGCATCTTTAGCCAGACTGGAACGTCATTCTTCCTTCGAGATCGTTATACGCAAAAGCAGATTTAAGGAACTTGTTACTTTATTGAAGTTTGAGATATATCTTTAATTTAAAAATCACTAATTATTCTTGCTCTCAACAATCACACGTACGTTCCATCTGTTTTGTGCGTATTACGTGTTGAATAGCAACAGTAACACAATTATACGCGTTTTGTACATAGTAAAAACTAATATATCATAAAACATTAATAATAGTTGTAAGTTAAAAGGAGGAAAAGGCAGGAGACTTTTTTAAATGCATACACAAAGGTAGCAGACGAGTGAAGTAAAAAAAGATAAAGATACTGATTCTTCGCAATCGTGCAGGGTCGGGGTTGGCTCATTTGGTGGTCCAGTTAACTATATTATATAAATTAAGATATGCTGGAACTTCTACTCGATGTTTCCTCACTCTTTGTTATTTCCCCTTGCAATTGTTTTATCTTGTATTTATACATTCTATAAATTGTAATTTACTGTCGACCATTCCATAGACAAATGTAATTTGTCTACGAGCATGAATCAGAGTAAATATAGCATTAGAATTGTTGCTTGTAAACGGATATACGAACATCGAGCAGGAGTATCTTGCCACCGATCTCAATATTGTGCTAACTGCGACTTGAAATTACATTTGAAAAACTGCTTGTATGAGTGTGACATTCTTGTAACATTCATGTTTAAGTTGAATCCATATTGTACTATTTACTGCACTATTATTTGCATTAATTCTATTACATTACATTAATTATATTATATTACAATACATTGTACCAGAATTAAAGAAAACACAAGGCAGTTTGATGGTTTTTGTAGTCAGCATTTTGTAATCATCATTTTCGTCACTGTCATTATTATTGTAACAATTATTATTATATTATTTTAT
>KQ435899.1:240079-273625 GCA_001276565.1 Melipona quadrifasciata
AAGAGCCTCTTCAAACCTGCAATGTCTTTCTCTTTATTCTAGCGTGACAAGTGAATTTTATTTAGAGTTAGAAAACTCTACTCTGGCATATAAGTCATTTATGAAAAAAAACATGCTTAATTTTATTTTCATTGTAATTTGAATGAATTTACTGTTTACAAATACATGTTCCTTTTTACGTGATACTAGAACAAATAATTTGCAGCTGCGAACAATACAAAGATCATATACGATGTTCAGAGAACGTATACGCAATTTGATACATACTAGATATACAGTGCTTCATCATCATCAGAATGAGTTCATTTTGCTATAAAGTAATCGTTTTCTGTTTGTCAAAGCATACACGAGATAGATGGTAGATCAGCAATATATAGCGTTTTTACTTACTCTCTTTCTCTTTGAATATGAATTTATCGTGGTATCGTACAATGTTGCTTTTGAAAAATATCAGAAAGTTAAGCGTTTTCGCTGAGAAATTAAAAAGAAAAGAAAAGAAAAAACAGAAAAGAGTTGACTTGCGTTCAAACAGTTATGCCCCTCGTCAAAAAATTATTATGTTTGACAGCATTACAGTGTATACAGATAATTTATTATCACACACACGTTTAGACCTTACTCTTTCGTATTGAATTTCTTTAATATATTCGTTTCTTGAGCATTTTCTCTAAACGATTGCAACGAAATTAACATGAAAGAAAAACGTGTCAAGATAAATATATACAGGAAAGCGTAAGAGTTGTATCAGTGTTGAAAATCAGTATGAAATTTGTAGAATAACGTTAATTGTATGTCTGCGTGTGTATGATTTATTTAATTAAGTATAAATTAATCAAGGCAAGAAAAATGTAAATTCTAAGTGCAAATGTATCTAAATAATCATTCGAGGTATTCTCTGGGCATAACGATATTAAATTTAACATGCGTTGCCGTTGTGATCGTTTAAAATATTGCGTGAGGAAATAGGCTCACCGGGAAAAAAGTTCGTAGTATGATGGCTGATGCAATAAAATGGAAAGCAAAAATCTATGGACATATTCGCATCGATATTTGTAATCCTATTCGCGTCATATAAGTGCATCGCGGATGAATGTTAATAACAAGTATTCATCTAGAGAAATGCTTTTTATTCTCATGTGTTGTGTGCACTTTCATATCAATATGATCACATACTTGTTGATCGTCAATACTAATTCTAGCAATACGTTAGACTATTTTACATTTTTTTTTTTTTTTTTTTTTTTTTTTTTTTTCTGGAATTGTTCCGTAACGAAAATTCAAGATTTGCAATGAAATTTTGATGTTTGCGTCTTAGCACGTATAATGATTTAATCATCAGTACGTTGATCGTTAACGTATGCACTTAACGCGATAGGGAGATTTCTGTTCTTGTAAATTAGAGAGTGCTCTTTCGGTATAAAATAATGTTTCGGGAAGAATAATGGAATTGTCATAGATATAAAATGAATGAAGTTTAAGCGTGGGTGTGATAAACATGCTGTTTTCGTTTATTAATGTTGATCATCATCGGTATTGGAGAAAGATTTTTCAGGAATGTGTGTGTGTGTGTTGACATATAATTGCACATTCGATATATTTGATATTTGAGTGTGATCATGGTACGTTATGGTATAATGCGATATAACATTTGATATAAAATGTTAGCAAATATGAAAGGAAACGTTGAGATGTCATGTCATATTGAACGTAATCGACTTTTTCTGTCCAAAATTCTCATATTTCTGGTAATTATCGTACCAGAAAAGTGATTTTTTTTATGGACAAGAAAGAGATTCATTTGCGATAATTTAAATATTCTCATGTACAATGTGTTTATCTTCCAGCGAATGCTTTCAACAATCGTATTGTTCTGTTGTACGTGTTATTTTTCTATTCGCTTAATTTCTCGTGTCTTGGGATGTCTGAGTCCTTGTATCACAGTTAGTGATACAAGGACTCAGTTATCGCCCACGAAATGAATTCTTCACCAAACGACGAAGCAGTGTCACGATTTTAATTATTTTCGCTCGATTATTGTCTATATCGTACCATTAGACTGACCAATCGCAAGTGTCTTCGAATGTTTGAAAGAATTCCTCTGATTATGAGATTGCGTCGCGTTAACGTAATGAGCTCAATAGTGACACGAATTCTAAAACAAAGAAAAAAAAAGAGATATTAAGAAGAAAGAATTAAGAAAGAGCGTTTGAGAAAGGAGAAAGCGAGAAAGCGAGAGGGAATGTAAGAGGAAAGAGACGGACACATGAGTATGAAAGTGAGAATGGAAGAGAGCAAGGAGGAATGTATGATTCTAGATATTGATTGTATAATACGTGGTTTGTAATTGTACATACGAGAAGAAATCATTGGCAGCAATTTAAACAGAATACAAATATCTATGTATAAAAAGTAATAACTACTAATACATACCCTTATATATGTGATAAGGTTTGTAATATTTAAGGGAGGCCGATAGATTGTATAACCTACTAGATCTCAGTATAAGTTACTAGATAAAGACGTAATAATTCGTAAGTAACACCAAAATCACTCCGCTGTATCAAAAAATAATTTTTATAAGTTCCCACGGACGCACATCATCTCCAATAGCACATGAGTTTTAGTAGACTTATTACTACTAACGATAGCAAGACATTAAGCTGGTTGTACATAAATAATAATGATGAAATGAGGAATAAATGGCTAAAATAAAAAAAAAAGGCTTGATGTTGTTAAGTAAAAGAGAACGTGTATAGAAGTGTAAATTTGTTTACATACTTCCGCCGATTTTTATTCAAACGACACCTTATAATTTTCTCCTGTATCTATCATCCACATCAATTAAAGAAAGCAAATAAAAGAGAATTATACTTTTGCACTGAAAAACGCATTTAAACCGTTTGTTTAATATGTTTTCTCAAGATCCAGTTAAACCGTCGGTACTTCTTATATAGTCAAATCACCAATACTTTATAGTAAGAATTCTTGACCAAATTTTGGATTCTTTTTTATTTGATAAACTTGATAATATAACATCAAATAACTATAAGTACAAGTATATGAATATTATTTTATTCAAATCTCTATTTACTTAACAATATCAGATTGAACAACATTATCTGTTCTCTTAATAATCTCTAAAAATAAAGAAAAGAGACATTATTACATATTTGAATTAACGTTATGAGGCAATTGTGAATAAAAAGTTATTGCAGGTTATTAATTATAAGTATATACACAATTACCTTTCTTAGTTTATAATTTTGCATGTTATATATATACATGAAATATAAATATATAAATACGGAGCGTGAAAGAGGAAAGGCAGCGAGAGAGCGAAAGAGACAGAATGAAAGTGTTAAATAATCGTCGATAGAAGAGATACTAACTGGAATATTATTGTCTTATATTTGACGTTTTCTCTTATGTTGCGAATCTATTAGAACTAATAAGAAATATTGTATATATACTATTAATACACAGATAAAACGATGCATATTACACGTTATTATAATCTTTACAAATATGCTAATTACCCTAAGATTTAATTATTAATAACTAATTGAAAGTAATTGTTATGGTAGTTTCTTTCATTATTACCTCATCCTTTTAAGATAACACAAGTGTAAACTTTACGTATTTAATTGAAATAGGTATTTAAAAAAGTAAATAATTTCTCAATAATTACACAAAAAAATCTTCAAATTAAAGTACTATATTGTTTTTACAAAATATTACACATTTTAATATGTACTATTCAATGAATTTAAGTGTCGTCGCTTCTTTTTCGAAGCGATTAAATTCTTTTAATCTGTAAGCTTGCGTGCGAATAAAACCACCCGCGTCCTCAGGTTCGAAACCTCCTTTCATGTCCATCGAAACTAGTCTTTCATTATATAAAGATGCTTTGCTACGTCGGCTAAGTATAGACACTGTAAGATTGAAGCATGATAAGAATTTGTTTAAAATTTGCATCAACAACAATACTGACCGGTTCCTTTGTACAATTGTAATCGAACCGTTCCAGTCACGTATTTTTGTGAATATAATATACCATTCCGTACAAAGTCACATTCTGGGGAAAACCAGAAACCTGAGAAATATTTTTTAATTGTGTTTGAATATATTTTTTCATTTTACGAAATTATTATTATTATTGTTATTATTATTATTATTTTCTTCTACCATTGTAGACGTAATCTGACATTTTGTTGGTCAAATAGGACTTCACTCTTGAAACCTCACGATCTAATATAAACATTTCCAATTCTTGATGTGCCTCGTACAGAATTTTAGCTCCCGGTGATTCGTAAACTCCTCTAGACTATTAATGATGATAGTATATAATTATATTCTAGGATATTCATAATTGAGTTTCATTTTACTCACTTTCAAACCGATAAAACGATTCTCAACAATATCGATACGTCCTATACCATGTATTCCACCGATTTCATTCAAACATTCTATTATTTTCAGCGGGGTGAGAAATATCTCGTTACTTCTTAATTTTCTGACAGACGATGGATAGCCTTGCTCAAAACTGACTTCAATTTCTTCCGGTTCCGTCGGGGAATTTAATGGATCATTGGTCATTTTGTATATTTGTTTTGGTGCTAATGTAGCAGGATTTTCCAAAATACCCGATTCATAACTAAAATTATATTTAAATTTCAATTTTCTTCTTCTTTATGTTTAAATTTATCAACCATCATACTTATGCCAGCTATACCTAATATGTAATAAATTTGCATCGGTACTCCATGGTTCTTTTGGCGTTGCTGAAATAGGGATTCTATATTGTTGTGCGTATCTCAGCAAATCTGATGTTCGTGAAAATCTTGTATAAAATTCTTTCTCTCTCCAAGGTGCAAGTATCTGGATATTGAAATAAGAAGGTTGTACATAAGGTGTTTAAAAATCTACGAAAAGAATTAAAAATTGAAATATAGTACCTGAATATCAGGAAAAAGGCTGTAACAGCTCAATTCGAAACGAACTTGATCGTTACCTTTTCCGGTCGCTCCATGAGCAATTATAGAGGCATTTTCGGATTTTGCAATTCTCACCAGAGCCTCACTAATGCATGGTCGAGCGATTGCTGTGCCCAAAAGATATTTACCTTCGTAAAGTAGCCCGCATGCGATAGCTGGCCACACAAACGAAGATAGAAAAACCTCTCTAAGGTCTTCTATTATGACCTTTTAAATAAGATAAAATCATTTACAATTATACAGAAAAATTAGTAATTTCTCTCGTTGTGAAAATCTCTTTCGACGCATAATTTAGGGCATATCTGTAAATTAATTAAAATTTCGTCGATACCTTTGCAGCGCCAATTTTCAATGCTTTCTCTCTAGCGACGTTGAAATCCTCTTCTTGTCCAATATTTGCCTAAATTGAAATCCTTGTATAATATTTAAATTAAAAAAAGAAAAAAAAAAAATTATTTGAAGTACTTTTACCATATAAGCGATAACTTGATACCCTTTTTCTTTCAACCACAGTAGTATACAGGACGTATCTAAACCACCACTGTATGCTAGAACAACTTTCTTTGATGTTTCAGACATTGTTTGAAATTTTTATGATTTGAAAACACTATTAAATGCAACAAAACAATATTTTAAAATGAGGTGGATTTCATTATATAGACAACTTTGAACGTTGACCTATGATTAATGATAACCCATGAATGATTGCTGTAATAACAGTATACGATGACAGCTTGTTTGTTAAAATTTTATCTTTACTTAATATGGTGCGGTATATGTATAAAAAAAGAAACAAAATTGGATCGAAATGTAGGCCTTTATAAGCAGAACATTTTGTTTCGACTACAATCTACATACATACATGTATTCATATAATATATTAATATATTATATAATAATCAATACCGTAAACTTTGTAATAATCTCGCCGCTAAGTAATCGCAATATTAACGATCATTAACAGACTAACTTCTACCGATTGAAAGCGATATACAATTGCTCTGTATATGTGCAGCAGAAGTTTCAACGTGTAAGTACTTATCAATGTAGTAAAGATTTTACTTTGAATTAAACAGATAGAAGTCTTTTATGATTGGACAGCTTTTTCAAATTGATGTAAATGCGCGCTTTGATAAACTAGAAGCGGCATTTGTACTATATATATAATTCAATAAATATATATGCTAGTCAAATGCACTTGTTAACGAATCGACAATATAACAAAAGTACAGTAAATAACTAAATGTACATTTATCACTTTATTGTACAGTAAGATACTTAGACATTTGTATCTTTAAAGATATTTAAACAGTTTTAATCATTCATAAAATAAATATCGATTTTATCTAACATTTTCACTAAATTGCGTTCCACTGATATTAATACGACTAAAATAAATATATGATACTCAATTGTCATATAAATTGAAGAAGCAATACTGACTTTTCAAATGGAGTTGATCAAGTCTCCTTCGTCATAGTGCAACAATGTTGGAGCGGGAGATAACGAAATACCAATAACAAGAAATTTACATGAATATCACGATTTCCCACTACAATACATCAAATTTCTCTGCTAAACACGTCGCTTATTATTAACAAGATGTGTAGTATGACATAGAATAACATACGATATCCGAGCTAGATATCAATCGCGAGCCTAAATTACCATTAAGCACCTCCGTACGATTAGCATCAATATTGCCAACATGTTTACTCATTTCATATTAATTTTTTTATTCTTGCAGGCACTTAACATCGGATATCTTTTTCTTCTGGCGCCATTTCCATTCTGGTCATATGATGTTTAAAATATGCCATTTTTCAATGTTTTTAATCAGTCGCTTAACTACACGACTTAAACAATTGACTGTGTATTCCTTATTTTAATTTTAATTGTAATTCGAGATCATTCATAAAATTTCGTAGCTTTTGTTATTGACGGAGCCAAAATTAATGGCACATTAGGAATGCGTGAACCTGTCTTTATTTTGTTCATAACACAATAATTTATACGTGAAGTTTGCTCAGGTCATCTAAGAAAGATTTCGGTGTTATTATGTGCGACGAACCTGAAATGAAGTCATAATTTAGTGTTGAAGTAAGTTTAGTTAAATGGAAATTTTGAATATGTATACACTTACCCATTATTACTTCCCAATTTTTCAAAGCATTTGTAACCTCGTAAGCGCATCGTATTTCAGAAAAGCAAACACCGCCAACGACGAAAACGATTAATCGTGGAACGTTCTTAATGGTTTGTGAACCTTTGTCCTTGTGCCAATGTCCATATCTAGCACTAAAAACAAATTATAATGACGTTAATACATATATAAAAATATCAATACATGATGTTACATGTATAAAGGTTTTTATTATACCTAGTTGGAGCATGATATCCCGAACTTGCTGCTCGACCAGCCAAGAAGGGAAAATGTTTAGAATCAAGTTTATCTTCAATAGCATCTTCCATAATATCTTTCATAATTGGAGTCCAACGACTCATTTGATACGTTTGCTCCGTAATTCTTTCTTTGCGTTGTACAGTATACAATTTCCTGCGATTTCCGCCCTACAAGTATATTACAAGTATAGCATCAATTTAAAGGCAAAGATACGTACACGGTAAAACAAAATACTTACATCTACGACTATATTTATACCAAGGTTTGCCATGTTTACTATGGTTTGTTTATCATCAGCAGATATTTGAGCATGATGAACTAGGCGGTTGAGATTCTCTTCAGAAATGCCATTTTTACTAATAACATACAGTGCGATAATTCGTAATTTGTCTAAATGATTGACTGTTTGGTCAAGTAAGATTGGGGTAATATTTTTCATTTGATCTTTGATACGTTCGCCTTCAGCGTCTGTACCCATTGCTAAATCCTAACAAAACATGTTATATAATTATAATAAATAAATTAATACGAAGAATTAAAAGTAACACACCTGTTCTACTTTGCAGAGTTTATCTACGTTTCCTTGATAACGTTTCATACAATCTTCCGCTAATTGTAAATGTGTTGCATATTTGCTCAATTCCTTTTGATACTGTGGCATTTTTTTAATCATTTGTGACAGATCTCTCATACTCTGTTTGTCTCCTTGTGGCATTCGTTTTGATTCTGTGAATTTCTTCAGATTTTTGGTAACGTTTCTAGAAACAAGTAACACGTATTTCGTAAGCGATGCCGCATTGTTTTCTTTCATGAACTTTCCAATGAGTTTACTCACTGTGAAACTACAGCAATGTGCTGATGTCTAAGATCTACCCACAGATCGTCATTTTCATCCAATAACACTTCTTTCTGCACTCCTGCCGAAGCTTCGAATCTTATAGAAAATTTTGAACGTTAAAACATCGTTTGAAACTAATGACAATAAATGTCACACTTACCTGTAAACATCGTTATCAATATCCAACAGATCGTATGCCATAGCTTGCAGCGTCAATTCGTGCAACAACGGTGAAACGCAGTCAAATCCTCTATCCAGGATGAGCAATTGGGAGCGTGCTTTCTCAGGTCCTTCGCCCATCGTCGGTTCATCTGCTTTGTAAGCATCTAATTTTTGTTGAACCATATGTGCCAGCTCAATATTTCGATCAAAATCGCTGTAGAGGTAATTAACAATTAAGATAGAGAAGAAATAAATCCAACTCTTAGATAGAGCTGTACAAAGAATTTTGAACTTGTACAATTTTATTAATTATTGCAATACAAAAGAATAGAAAGACATATCATACCTCCGGTATCTAACCGATGGATATTCCCCAAGAGTAGCGCAAAGGGTCGCAATCTGTTCAGCTATTCTCTCCATATTAGCTGTTCTCAAGTTGGAAAAGGAAGCGTTATAAAAGCAAGCGAATGTTTCACGCGAATCCAAAGAGAAAACCTGTTTGATTATATACTCGTTTTAATATTACCTTTGCACTGATTGCCTTACACTACAAGCTATCGTAATTTCATATTTCAATGGTAATGTAATTACAAACACATACTAAACTAATACACATATACATACAGATGTAAACTGATAATATTTCAACAATAATAGTAAGGATAAAGAATTGCATGCGTCGAAAAGAAGTCTGAACGCGAAAGGAAACACAGGAACATACATGTAAGGTAATTGATAGAAGTCTTTCGCCTACATTCTACCCCGATAAAATAAAGAACTCAAGCATACAGAGAAATTCTGTTTGTCGTGACTGGAGAGAGAATTGGAAATGTATGTAGTAACTATGTAGTATCACGGTTCGCAACTATTACTAGCAGCTACAATTTTTCTTTTTCTTGTTCGTCACCTGCGACTCGTAAGGCAGGAAAGCGATGTTGATCTCTTTCAGGGTTTTGATCTTTTTAGCGGCGAGAGACTTGCAGAGTTCATTGAACAGCTCCTCCGGACACACTGGTAGCGTGCAAGCATGAATGCATTCCATCGTTAGTACGTGCTTTATACATGTGAGTACTGTACAAAATAAGGGAGTAGGAAACAAAGTCAAATAATTCTGTCGACATTGTCATAATTTCCGATCGAGAGATTGAAAGATAAGCTTTACAAGTTGAAATACCAGATGGATCTGTAAGGGTGTTGACACGTGTATGTGTGAGTGTGTGTGTGTGTGTGTGTGTCGAGTGTACGTTGAAAAATGTGTGCCCGCCACCACGGGAAACGTATAGTCATCAAACATCTGATTTCTCTGTTACAGTTCTCTTTGCGTTACCTGTTCCTCGTACGGTATGAAAGCGATGTTGATCTCTTTTAGTGTCTTTATGCGTTTAGCTACCAGGGAGTGACACAATTCTTTGAACAACTCATCGGGGCATGCTGTAAAGAGATATACTTAAAATCTCACGTGGATTACCAATATCGAGAGTACCGGACTGTACGTTCTCACTGCGCAACATTTTTTGAAATTCCCCGTTATTCTGTTAAACGTGTTTTCTTGGGAAAAGAAGAGCGAAATCGCAAAATGAACGTTCGTGTGTACGCGGGAGTCGAGTCGTTTTGATCATTTATCATCGCATTCGTTATGACAATGTTTGCCACAATTTTTGCGCAAGGTGCAAAACCGCAGCCTCACCTTCCGTAAAGTAAACGTGGGCTACTTTGTAAATAGTTCTAGTGGGGTTGCTGAAGTCTTCGATCAACTTTTGGACAGAGGAATTGCACGGTGTGATCAGGTAGATGGCCTCCATGGTAGGCAAGGGTTCCCGCTTCTTGTTGATATCCTCCACCAAGGTGATGCCTTGGGCACTGATGTCGTGCATTTTGCAGCACGCCGACACCATCCTCATGGCCAACTGATCGACTACTAAAATACGCCATTGCACGCCGCTTGTTCCGGTCTTCTTTTGTTTAATGACTTCGTTCATAATCTCTGTAAGAAGAAAATTGAACGATGAGAGGATCAAAGTGCAACGTACGTATGTACCTCTAAGTACGAAATTCGCAAATTCGTTCAACGTACGGGATACGCTTTCTCGATGTGGGGAAATCTAAAAGTCATTTGATTATAATTTTACTCCAATCGACGTACGTTGGAACGTACTTGGAGAGGTGATAACGAGAACGGAACAAAAATAGTAACAACAAAAACCGTAACATGTTTTTCACAGTAATAATAACAATAATCTAGTAGCGGAAGATTTAAAATTGAACGAGAAATCTATTGGCGCTCTCGACGCGTATTGATCGTTCTTACGAGCAATGACGCCACACAGGATTGTATGTAAAGAACGAGGAGCCCCGATTCGATCTATAATGAGTGTAGAAAAAGAAAAACTACAAATTGCGTATACTTTGACGATCATTTTGGAAGAAAAAGGCTTCGTCAATCGAACATTGAGAATAATTGTACTCCATCGCAACAATGAAACCATTCTACGGGAAACTGACTCGTTAATTAGATTACTTAGCGCAGATCTTGTATCTATGAGAGACTGTCAGAAATTTCGCGACGTACAGTAATCGTTGATGTCGTTCCGTAAACGATCGCTTTATTCGTAGAAGATAAATATTATTTTAATTACATCGACTAAACAATTGGAAAACGCGCTAAACTTTGAAGTTTGTCTGAAGCTGTTTTAGAAAGCAACGACCAATATTAAATTAAAACGAAGCGTAATATGAAGTGACTAATGATTTACACGTAACGTTTACTTTGTTTGTAAATTATTATACGCTTCAACGCAAATATCAATGTAAATGCAAGCATGAATATTTACTGATGAAATAAATTCAACGAAACAAGACAGAATCTTCTTCGTGTTTACCAAAAATAAAACTTATTAACCAAATTCTTCGAGATTAAAGTCTAATATTTATTGAGATACAATATCAATAAAGTAAACCTTCGAGATCAATAGATTGGAAAGATTGATAAGCACGCATGTTCACGTTCTACGTTATTTCACGCAACGGAGCATGCAATCTTTTTCACGGAAAATTCGAGCGTAACGCGATTCGAAAACATATTCGTTTGACGTTTTTGTCTAGCAGCCGCTTCGTAAACGATGAAATCATCACAGCATATACGCCCTTTTGGAGGTTACAGGCTCTGACAAGTAGTGCGAATAATACGACTCTCGTACGAAATGAATCCGTGTGGTTACTTAAACATTACTGTTCAAACGAATTTCGAAATTTTGTTTGTGTCGCGAAAAATTACATTAGTTTTTTATTACTCACTTTGACCGACTTGTGCCTTGAGCGCCATTTTGCTGGTGACTGACTACGGATTTGGTTACCAGGTGGCGTTCAGGGGTGACGGAGTAGATAATTCCAGAATCATCTTGTAATTTGTAATTATCTGCAGTAACGTTTCTTCGTTCGAATCAATGACACCGGGTCGCGATTGGTAACGTTATTAATAAATTATTCTCTGCAAAGTTTCACAAGTTTCGTTAAATCAGTTGCGTCGAAGAAATTAACTTGTTCGTATTAGAGAAATGTCACGATGGAGAAAAATTTCGCGTTGGTACAATGTGGATTCGGCGACGAAAGATTTGACGATGGGGGAGCGATTATACATTCCGCTAAAAAACGTTTCATCAACGCGTTAGAAATATACAACGTGGTTAATTAATCATACAGTGAAAGTAAGAAAAATATTTTAAATGTATTCTGTATCTTCAGATTACAGTAAATGTTTCATGAAATGCTTTGCAATCGCAATATCGTTGCAAGAAAAATTATCGGTACGAACGTCGTAATTTTCAAGCCAGTGAACATGGCGGCAGTTGGTCCTTTCAATTCGTACCTTCGATACATCGAATCACGGAGCGTCTCGAAAATCGAACGTCGCCGTCATTATCGAACGTTAATTCAAAAACCTATGTTCAATCTGTTGGCGTTTTTCGTAATTCCGTAGAGAAATAACGAATCGATTGTCTCGGAGGGGTGAGCGAGGCGGAAATAAGTGAAAAAACAGCGGAGACAGTTGCGCGGAATAAAGCGTGCGGGATGAGCGCACCACCTGAAAGCGAGTGGCCACGACGAAGCGAGGCGCGAGGGAGAGAGAGGGAAGATCGGCTCAACGAGAACGTGAGAGGGTTTGTTGAGTTAGTTCGGATTTGTTCGCCGGTGTGCGTGGATCGTGTCGACAATTTGCGCGCGCAACGCCAGACGGTGCGTGAATGCTCGCATTCGCAGCAACGTTTCCGCGTGATTTACCTCTATCGCAATTTCGTGTGTCGTTCTGTCTCGTGCTGGAAAGAAAGAAAGAAAGAAAAAAAAGAGAAAGAAATACGTCCGGTGACGCGCACGAGAGAATGTGTGTCGCGGATGATCTTTAACAGTGACAAACACGTCCTGACTACGGGCCACTCCGTTCGTTTTCTTATGTGACAAGTGTACCTGTGCGATATATCTTCGGCAGTCGGGCCGCAACGATCCACGATGAAACTGGAGTATCCTTGCCGCGTCGAGGGTTGGCTGAACGTCTGTGGTGAGTACGATTTTCGTATTTTAGTAAAATTTTTCGCGCACACACACACACACACACACACACACAGAGGACGTGTGTTCTTTTGTGACTTCCTGTCAAATAATACGGAGGGAAGAAGATAAGATTAAACGAACGACTTTGGGACGAACGGGCGAAAAGGTTATGTACGTTTGTGTATAAAGAAGTGTCTAGTACAGTGAACCTTCGAGATGCACGTGCGCTCTGCGCCACGAGAACGCTATTTCGCTCATTTCGCTCGTTTCACTCAGCCGGCACTCAGCCGGGTCCGCACGCTTCGTTGCATAACAACGAGTGTAGCGGGAGTCTGTCGTCGTGTTTGGCTCGCAGTGAAACCCCCTGTTTCATTTACCATTCCACGAATATCGCGCAACTCTGTCTTTCGCGATAGCGTCTCCGTCTCTCTCCCTCGGTAAACAAAGATTAAACAAACCAGCGAGCAAATTCGTATTAGCATCCGTCTGTTCGAGCTTCTCGATTATTTCGTCGAGGATGAATTTATCGTTGACAAGTCACGTCGTAAATCGGTACACGAATTCGAGTGTTCTTTTACCAGCAAGTGTGTCGAGTTACGTAATGTTCCAACGCCCATTTCTAGGTCACAGGGCGAACAAAGGATGAAAGCGAGGCACGTGAATAATTATTACTTTTGTTCGAACGATCTGAGAGTGTCACGATCGTCAAAGTTACTCGAATAATATTTACAGAAACATGGAAACGAAGCAGAGAAAAGGATAGCTCTCAAATTCGTATACACGCGTACGTGTACCATTCGTCGCTGATTTTAATTCGCTGCATTAACATTTGATACAAACGAGCAATAAACGCACCTCTATTGTCCAATTATGACTTGCAAAGTTACGTCATCGATCTTTTATGAATCTCGTGTACGATCATGTAGCCCTATAAATAAAGACAAATTACACGTTAAATAAACTAAAAGCAATAAAATTATAATACATCAAAGAAACGTGGCGAGTATGTATCTTTTATGAATGTACGATCATGTAGCCCTATAAATAAAGGCAAATTATAAATAAACTAAAAGCGATAAAATTGTGGTACATCAAAGAAAAGTAACGAGTGTGTCAAAACCACTCTTACAAGTCGCTGCACATTGTATCACTTTGTCTCGGCTCTACTTTCGAATATTCGTCGATCGCAGAATATTTCACTTCTTCCCGCGAGTGCGTATCGTGCGTTTCCACACTGCTGGACCCTGAGTTACGCAATTACTTTCCGTATGAACGGAGAAAACTAGATCGATCGGACGAAAGCAGGAAAAACGCAGCCGGGGTGCCCTTTATTGGCAGTCCAGCGGTCTGCTCCGGTATCGTCAAGTTCGACAACCTTCTCTTTTCATTTCGAGGCTCGATTTTTACTTGGCGGCTCGTTTCGCGTCAAAGTTCATTTTCGGGCCGAGTTTATTGGCAACGAGCCGGAATGGTCGACGTTCAAACGCACGCACGATGAATATGTATCGAGCCGGGTGTGATAAATCGTTATGACCGATCGTTGCGGAGGAACCAGCAGAATCCGAGTGCCGATGAATCGTTGTACGGGGCTCGAAATACATAATTAGGAGATAAGTCGTTTTCGAAGGACGCGCGACTCGCACTTGCTGTTTTACCGACGAACATTTTGCCGATGCTTCCCTCCCGAATTCTCGTCCCCTTTGTTACTGCCCTCTCGTCCGGAAGCTTCAAAAAATATCGAGAGACAAGTCGATTTGTCATTTTCGTTTCCCTTTGCTTCCCATTTCTTTCCACCTCACGTTCCCCCATTTGCATCGAAATGAAAAACGCATCTCTTTTGGCGGCCTTCGCCCCATCGCGAAGCCCCTTTGTCTTTCGTCGGCCAGCGAATGGACGATTCTTGTACCGTGAATTTGTACATATCCGTCGCGCTCGCGGCGGATTTGCGCGGAACCTGCTCGTTTTCAAACCGTCCGCGTTGCTCTTTACTCAGCCTCGAGAATAAAATCGACGACTCTTTTGTAATTGCGTTGTTTTCCAACCCGTTGGCATACATTTCGTTCAACTCTGCTCGCGACTTGGAATTTTTCAAGTATACTCAAGTTCGAGAGAAACATTTGAAAGTAATGAATTTTTTTTTGTGCTACAAAAATCTTATTTGTATTTTGCGTTTGAATATGTACGTTCCAGAAAATGTATTACTATTTGTTTGGAAAAGTTTATAAGAAAGATATGATTTTTTAAATATATTGTTTTTAAATGGCATTTTTAATATTAACAAATGGTGTTATAACACTATTATTATAATGGTATTGTAATAATATTAACAAATGGTACTTTAAATATATATTGTTTTTTAAACAAATGGTGTGCAGCATTAAATTCAAAAGTCATCGAAGAAACACTAAATTTCATCAATTTACACAACCGTATCTTTAGAAATTTCCGGGGCAATTTGACAAAGTATTTCTCCAACCTTGAGGGTAGTTTTCCCTTTAATCGCCGATAAAAGAAACACGTGTCAAACATTGTTTGGAAAGGTGCATTTTCAAAGCCGAATTTTGTCAAAATCGACGATCGACAAAATTTGGCCTTCATTTAAGTTTGCCGCATGAAATACGAGTTTGCGAGTTCTTGCGAATTTCAGACCTTGTAAAAGTTGCGACACAATTTACGTCGTCGTACAAAACATTCACGTTTCGCGTATTCTTCGTCGCGAGGTAGTTACAAATGTAAATACGTAATAAATAATTTATTACATATACATAATTACATATATACGTATATATGTAATAAATGGCTTTGCAAAGAACAATTACGCGGGGGAGGAGTTGGCTCGCTTCGGAATAATATATTTCGAGTAACATATAATTGTTAGGCGATTATCTTTGCATACACATCGTTTCTATAAAAGTATTTATCGATCATTCCAAAAACAGGCTAATTCGCATCACGCAATCCACACACACACACACAAACACACACCACTGTCTCATTGTTCGCTCGCACTCTGCTTATTGTTCCCGTGGGTGTAAGTCGCACTCCCCGGGGGCCCCCCCCCCTTCCCCCCCCCCCCCCCCCCCCCCTCCCATTGATTCCGATCGTGCAACGAAGATAGCGTGCACGCGATCGCAGGTTAAGCATATTTACCGGTGCCGTGAGAGCATTTGAGCGGGACGATCTTGAGTAATCAGGATCGACTTGATCCGATGGCATAACGCGCGGAAAATACGACGCCCCGAGTCACGTTTCTCTCTGGCCGCGCTGCTCGCCGCCCCACCGCAACGTATAAATAATTGATTTATAACTCGCGATTTATAACTCGACTCGGTGCCCACCACTCCGGCCCGATACGTCCGAAGTTCACGCACGCACCAACGCCGCGTCTCTCGCCGAATCGACACACGGCCAGGTTTATCGGCGGCTATTGGCCGTTACTACTCCATTGTGTAATTGCATTGGTGTTGCTGGTAAACGATATCGCGGCGGATCCAGCTGTAAGCGCGATCGTAAAGCTTGAACCCGGGTTCACGGCGCTTCGGCCACGCTTAGATACCGCCAGCATAACTTTTTTTTCTGCACTCTCTCTACCAGCATAACTTCGTGTCCGACCAATTTCCATCCGCTTTTTTCTTTTTTTCTTTTTTTTAATTTTCTCCGGCGCGTTTGGCGCTCGCGATTTTTACGGATCGTACAGAAAAGTTCGAATCTCTTTCGCCAATCTTCGTTCTTTCTTCACACTTCACATTTCACGCGAGTCTTTATCCCATTATTTCATTATTTTCTCATTTTTCTCAAGTTTCGCATTTCACGTGAGCCTTTATCCTATTCATTTATAATTATTTTATTATTTCGCTAGTATTATTTCATTATTTTATTATTTTATTATTTTTCTCACACTTTGCGTTTCGCGTGAGTCCTCATCCTGTTATTTGTCAAACTTAATCTCACCTCAAATATTGGCTTACGCATAGAAAGTATCTCTACAGATATAACTAATCTCTTATTGCACTTGATGCGAGCTTGGTAGAAATTCTTCTACCGTAACGTTGCTCGTTTTCGCACACGTTGTTTGTGTCAAAGTCGGCGAGAGGCAGGCGAAGAAAATTTATGGAACGTACCGATCGAAAATTTCGCGAACAGGCGATAAACTGGATCAAACGCTCATATTTACGCGACACCGCGGTACCGGTTTCGCAAACGAACGTTTCGCTTGGCATTTGCAAAAGTCACAGCTCGCAACGCGTCGCGCTACGTCGATATCGCTCTCGAGTAACGATCGAAAAATCGGCCCGCACCGACGCCGGATAGCGCGCTACGTTATTTAATAGGATAACAGAGTTACGGCGTGAATTATCGCGTTTTGTATTCCTCGCCTGACAATGAGAAGCGTAGGCGGGCATTGTTACGCTGCGTGAGCGTGCCGCAGTCCGTCTGTTTGCCTCGCACGTTACGCAAACGCTTGATTAATTTTAGGCCCGATACGGACGAGCGAGTTTCGCCGATGCGTCCGTTTTAGCCGCGCTCGAACGACAATCGACCGTGGTCTGATTCAACCGTTCGACGAGTTAACTCGTCTTTGACTCGGGGTGCAGGGCTCGCCGGGTAAATTGGGATTATAAAAAATTTCCCAATTTTCCAACCTGGGGCCTCTGCCGAAGCCGAGTGTCAGCTCTCTTCTCAACCAAGCGGCTGCCGCGAATTGCACCGAATCGTAATTCGGCGAGCGTAATAGATCGATCGGATAAATATTTCAATTTCATCCGAGGCCATCTGGAATTTCCTCGTTGTTTGCTCAATTTCTGTTTGTTCGGCGTATCGATCGCACTTGGCGCAGGACGTTAAACGCTCGGCGCAGGTGTACGACAGATCGGCCGAATCGAACAACTTTCTCGATCGATCTACGAACTCGTTCCATACCGGTTTAATTGGCCAAACGCGCAGATAAGAATTTTACAAGTCGGTGAACGTACAATGGTTGGACTGGCTGACGCGATCGTGTTCGTTCATTAGCTCGCTCGACGCGAGTTGTAACGCTCGTCGGTAACCGGGCACTTATAAATATGTGTCAAATATTAAATTTAATATAAATTAAAATAAATGTAAATACAAATTAATGTAATATAAATCAATTTTCCTTCAAAATCGGCACGAACTTTCCGGACAACCCAATAAACTGCGATGCGAAAGAGGAACGTTTGCGATAAATTTCGGGAAGCTGGTTGCACGATTTAACAAAGTTGAAAATTACTTCCACTTTTAATCGCTCGAAATCACTTTTTAATGCTCGTTGAAATCTCCACTCGAGAGATTCTATTTTGTTCCAAAGTGTACTTTATTACCATAGATTTACTGCGATTTAATTCCAGTTCTTAGAGCGAAATCTCCAAATAGTTGACGAGGATTTAAAGACTATTTATTCTAGCATCGCGTTGGCAAATTTGGCGGAATCTCTTCCGTAAATACAAAGATAGACTGGCGAGTGTCTAGCGCACGCGATATCGTAGAAATTAACGTCTTCTTGGCGCAGATTTTCGAGGTGATTCAGCTATCCAAATTAACACGGTATCTAGCCTACGTCTAGACAAATCAACGATCGAAATCAACGCGAGTGGCGTGGATTTAGACGAAACTCGATCTGAAATCGCAATTGCCGACGGTTCGACGTCGAAGTCTAAAGATAGTCGCTCTCCTGTGGCTCCGAGCGCCACGCGGGCTCCATCTTCCATCGCGCTTTCGACGAGCCGTAGCTTTCTATTTAAAACGCCAAAGTTCTCCAAAGTGACTTCTTCCGTGTTCCAGTTCTGACGCGAGACGAACGAGAGAAAATTCTTAGTTCCGTGCGTTTTGGAACGTCGAAGCGACGTTTGGCGAGGGCACGCGGTATCACAGTGGTCCGACTTTGGAAATTTCTGACGTTATCGCCGAGTCCTTCCCCCGCTGTTCCATCAGCGTGGCTTCCGATGCATCTACAAAGGTGCAGACGGAAGTCACGTCGCGTCGATGCCGGCGTACAATGAACTCTGCTGGTACCAGCCTCTGATTACGCTCGCGAAAGATTCCGATAGTCCGAGGCTCCGCTTCGACGCGACCTCGCCCGCGCATGTTTGGCAATTTCGCGCCGTGAATTTTTTGGTGGGGCAACCAAAGTTGCTTTTCCGCATCCTGGTGGAACGACACTCGGTCAAGTGTCACGTACGCGTTATCGCGTGTCGTAACGCGAAAGCGTCTCGTCGCGGCACGTCTTTCACTCTGGTCGTTCACGCTAAACGTCGACCGAGAATGACGACCGTGTTGGCGTGCGCGGAATATTCGTAACAAACATCCGCGTCGCTTTTATAATATAAATAATAATTAAATTTAATATTTTTCACGTTTATAAGCACGTTTGTTCATTGTCACGTTTCCGTTTCAAACATTTCAGTTCGTTTCGCAAGAGTATATTTTCAAGTTCATAAATTCTCTTTTTTTGAAAATTTTTTCGAATTTTGCACGAAATTTTTAGAATTAGATCGGAACGCGTGATAGCGATAACTGTAAAGAGAAAGCGAATATCCATAGTATAATGCAAAGCGAACTTTTGTCATTTGGGGCTCCGTCGATCGAGCGAGTTTGAATTTCACGCGTCTGATTCTGGAATTTCCACTTGCTTGGAGATTTCAATTATCCAGCGAACAACAGGCTGCTATCTTTATAATCTATATCTAGAAAACAACAAACAAAATATCTGCCCTTCAAAGAGTTCTCCTTGTCGATATTTTCCACTTTCTCTTTCGACCGAGCGTTGAAGGCAGAAAACGAAAATCACGAAGGGACCCTAACGCTATTGGCGGTATTGGAAAGTTTCCAACGTAAAAATAGTCTCGCCGCGAAAATCCGAGTTATCTCTCGCGAATTCGCGTACGCCGGGTTGGTTCAAGGTCGACGTGGATGGATTAATTATTCGACTCGCGGATTTAACGACGAGGGATGGAATCGAGCCAGGGTTGAAGCAGTCTCGTCCCCGTCGACGGTATCTCGGAAACCTCCTCCCTCGATCGACGCTGGATTTACAATTACGACGAGACACTTCCTCCACTCTCTCCGCGTTTTAAAATGTTGCCCGAGCACGGAACGGGTGACTGCGACCACGATCTCGTTCTAATTTCAAGTTTACATGTTACCAATTTAACCCTTTGCTAATTACAAGTTACTAACTTAACTCTCGTATCAGCAACTTTTTTTACGAAGCATCACTCCAAATAAAATGATACACGTAGCATTGGAAATAATCATCCGAATGGTATTTAAAACGCGAAATTTCGTTGATTGTACCTTTCTAACGTGTAATATCGTTTAATTTTAAAGCTGGTATAACAATATACAAGATTTAACGATACCCCAAATATCTTCCGCCATTTTTTAATCTTTTCTACTAATAAAAGCAATGAGAAATCTGGTTTATGTGAATTGTATTTCGAATTGTGTGAATTGTTCCAATTGGATTCGGGATTGTCTTCTGAAATTTCTTTCGTTTTATCACTGAAAGTGATTTTAGCGGGGGTAAACCAGAAAATCGGCAACGCTAATGCAACGAAAATTAGCGATTGGTTGATTTGGGTCACGTGATTCGCGAGGGGGCGTGGCGTAGACCTCGAGTAGGAGTGGCGTTGTCTGGTACTGAGCGGTCGCGCCTGTAATTTGTTTTCTATCGATTCAAATGTTTGCGTGTCAATAAAATCTCTTCGTTTCCTAGTCAGAACAGTTGCTTCTGGGCCTTTCAGTGAGACAAATACGTACTGGGCTACAAGTCGTGCAGTTTTTTCTTACGTCGTTATGTATAATAACTTTCACTCTGGTCTGTTCAGGTATTATAACAGTGGTACCCACAAGTAATTTTATTTTATTTAAAGTATTTTTTTTTACACTATTGTCACTAGATAGCAATGTTCGTTAAATTTAAAAAAGAACGATATTACTTGTAGATCCCCCTAATAACTATTATACGTCGCATCATACGTTATAATTGTCCGCAAATAATAAAAAAATCCGAGCTAGATTTAAGTACAATGTTCCCTCAGAAGGGACAGTCGATTGAAGGCTGTTAATAACCTTCGATTCGTCGAAGAAATAGGTAGCACCTGTTGCGATATCCCGAAAATTATACACCGCTCGCTAAAAGTTTAACAAAAGAGATCGTAGGTGACTTGAATCCCGACTGAAGGCTCGCAGTTGTGCCATTCTGAAATACAGCATCCAACTATGGCGAGAGTAACTCGTTAGCTCGTGTCCCGTTATCCGTGTATTACGCATCGTTTACGAGGAAGTACATGTTACGTCCGAGGGATGATTTACGAGGGCGCGTTATGCAAATCGAAGCAACGAACCAACTTCTGCGGCAGTAGGAAGAGCTGGAAAGCCCGTCAAATAATATTTGCGCTTAGATGTTATCGTTCACGGCTTCGCGTGGCTGGAATGACGATGAACGAGCTCGGCGCGAAAATAGAGCAGGAAGACGCCCAGAGTCCACAGAACTCTCGCGCGATTCCACACCGAGGTTCATCGACGATCGACAACAGCAAAGTCTTTCAAGGTAATTCAGGGAAAGGATACTTTGCGAAATGAACGGGGACCATTCGAGGCATCAAGCTCATCGTTTGGAGTTTCGCGCTCTTTTCGTCTATCACAAGAGAGAGAGAGAGTACGAGCGTACGAAGCTTTTGCCTCGTTTAAAAATTAAAGGGACACTTTAAATTAGAAAAAAATTAAAATCGTTGGCCATCGGTTAACAATGGGAACTGCTTTGATCACCCTTTCGATCAAAATGAAATTTAACTATCGAAACAATTTCCGTCTATGCCCGAGTAACGCGAAACAAGAAAGAAGAGTTGCTTTCTCTCACTCGATACTCAATTAAACTATTAAACGCGAGGGATAATGGCCGTTTTATCAGTTTACCACGTGGTCGTAATCGAGGATCCCTAATTCATTAAAGTTGTCCGCGGAATGGTTTTGCGCCAGAGCAGTTGCCAGCATTCGTGACTTGTTCAAGGAACGAAAAAAAAAAAAAAAGAGAAAAAGGATGATTCAAGAGAAGAAGGCGCGGCAAAGTGGCGCGAGGCTTGATAATTGGTCACGTTCGGTGCACTCGCCGGGGCCAGAAATTAGGTAAACGTTGTCTGGTTTCGACACACGTGCGACATCTCGGGCATGTTGCAGCGTTTTTCGAACACGCGAGACAGAGAGAAGCTCGCCAAGGTAATGGCGATAATTATCTCACAATCAGGTTTATTACCCAGCGAAGGCAAAGGATGGGTCTGGCTAATAGATACTTTGCATCCTGATAGACGAGAAGACGACGGCGACGAGGAGGGGGGAGCGGACGGATTCAAGTTAATTAACGAGCCGGGAACGCGAGCACGTACGCGATACACGAGCCACCACGACGACCGAATCAATCGGATCGACGTGTTCGTGTTCGTGTTCGTGTTCGTGTTCGAAATTATACCGCGAAACTTACACGGTTAGCCGTCCGACGCGTGTTTGCTGCACGCACGTGCGTGGCTGTCAGCTGCGACCGGACGGTATGAAATTTCGCGATGCTTCTCGCACATGTTTGGCTTGTTTTCCACCGAGGTAATTACAAATTTGACGATGTCACGAGGGGAGCTCGATGGCGCACCGCCGTCTCCGCGTCTCCGCTCGTAAGATCACGAACGGCCTTTCTCGTCTCGAAATTAAATGTCAGAGGGTCGATCCGTCTCATTAAACGAAGGTTCAAGAGGAAACGAAACCGTACGGATAATCGCGTTACGCAATTAAAACGCAAGAGCCGTGGCTCGATATCACCGGTTGAAAGTAATTTGTTTTTAAACTTGTTTCATCTAGATGTCTGATTTGTCGTTCGTTACGCGCAGGTTCCAGTTTCTCCACTTTTTAAAGTACTCATTTAAAGTGCTCGTCGTTGGTTTTCGTGCGTTTGAATTCGGCTCGGCAAAGCAGTCAATTGTTTGTCACGACGATTTTTTTTGCAATGGAAACATCAAAATTCCATTTTGTCCGTGACTCGTGTTTTCGTGGGCAAATATTCGAGAAAATTTCAACATCAACGTTTACTTGGAAGAACATACAAGAAATACGGTTTTTTAAATATATCGTTAAAAAATGCTAAATTTACACGAGAACGGTATCTTGAATAGTGATCCCGCAACTTTGAGATCAGTTTTAGTTTTCATCTCGAAGAAAAAGATACGTATCTTCGGAAACTGCATTTACGCCAAATTTCATCAAAATCGGTGACTAACGGCTATGTCAGTAAGGAGAAAGATAATAGATGAACTGAAACCTTTTTGCGTTCATAACCTACGCGCGTATTCCTTGAATTGCCACGTTTCCACTTTCTTCAAACTTTTACGACTCGGTTTATCACGTCTGCAGCCTCCTTGAACGTAACTACCTGACGATTGATCGTAAAATCCTCGTTGCGTGACTATAAATTTTTCGCATTTTTTCCCTCCTTTATGTCCTTTTCCATCCGTTTTACAACCGTCAATTTATTCAGCCGTTGCAGTGAAAAAGCGAGATGCGCGAACATCTCGGTGACAGTCATCTTGTCCGTCTTATTAAAACGACGTCGAGGCACCGTAAAAAATTGGTCAAAGACTGTCGCGAATGACTCATCGCGAGTCCGTATAAAGTAACGTAATCGTGAGTCACGCCGAAGTGAAATTGCAGCGCGAGCATCTTGATACATTTGCATATCAATCTCCGCGCTACTACCAGGCGCAATTTGCGCACAAGTGAGCGCAACAAGGTTTTTGTCGCGCAACGCGTTTCGATTCGACTCGATTCGCGTCTCAAACAGATTTGACAGGATCTAGATGGTGTCCAGTCTTTTAGATCTTACAGATCTTTTTCATCAATGTTACCCGTGTTATTTACTTTTATTTTATGGTGGAACAACATGTGACTGATTAGAAAAATATATTCGTATCAATTAAAAAAGGTATGACAATTTTTTAACGAGAACACATTTCAGTTCGTCAGTATTTGCTTTAATACGAAGAATTCGTCCAAGTATAAGTCCAAGATTCGTTTAGAATTCGTGCTTCGTACAAAAAATCTGCTCGCAAATATAAGTACTGCCCAAAAGAAGCGTTCGTGGTTAAAATTATTCAAACAATAAAATTCTTATTCGATCGTACAGCGCTGGCCAGATGAACAGAGTCCGTGGGTTGGACTCAAATTTAGTTTGCTTTTCACAATAAAGTAAAGCGTCGGTTTCCTTCAGATTTCGTCAAACTGCGTGTCGCGGGAAGCAATTGTCTCACGCTACGAGACAAACAACAAAACCCGGTAACAGTCAGCGAGTGTATCTTTGTGCCAGATATATCTGTCGATACCAGTTTAGAACAGGTTCTTGGTGTCGTGAAGTTTTCTCTGTGGGAGAGCGATCGTGTCCCAGATCCTCCCTTGCTCGCGTGTCTATTATTGCACGGTCCGTCGAATGTTAATTCGACCACGTGCGAACGCTCGTGTATACACGTGTTTCGAACGTTACACGACAGGTGAGCATATGTACGTGGTGCGAATGACGCATAGCTGTTGCCACGTCGAGGGGTTAGCAGAAAATGACGGGGTGGAATGTATTTGGACAAATTTCCTCTCAAATTATCCAATCGTTCCCTCTCACAAAGGAGAATCATTGTTGGAACATTTAACTTCAAAGAGTAGCTAGGAGAAACTTGATCAGCGGATCTTGATCCAGGTAATCGAGACGTGGTCTCGAAACCAAGTCGCAACTTTCCATCGCGGATCGAGTTCTTTCTTTCCTTTTTTCGTCGCTGAAAGTGCAACGCTTCTTCTTCAGGTGCAGCGCTAATGCAACGAAAATTAGCGATTGGTTGATTTGGGTCACGTGACTCGCGAGGGGGCGTGGCGTAGACCTCGAGTGGGAGTGGCGTTGTCTGGTACTGAGCGATCGCGCCTGTAATTTGTTTTCTATTCAAATGTTTGCGTGTCAATAAAATTTTATGGCAAAAAAGTCGTCTTTATTTCCTAGTCGGAACAGTTGCTTCTGGTTCTTTCAGTGAGACGAATCGTACCGGGGTACAAGTCGTGCAGTTTTTTTCCTCTCCCCGATGCTTTTCAACGCAGTCATTCCACGGAAACTTGCAACGAGCGAACGAAAGTAGGTCGCCGCTAATTTTCAACGATCCTTCACCCTCGACGAAGAGCAGCAATTGCACACGCCGTGTCGTTGAAATTGAAATTACGATCGAAAGGTCCGCGAGAGATGGAGAGAAAGAGAAAGAGGGAGAGTATAAGAGTATTGTATAGAAATTCATTTTCCCAAGAGTTCGCGTGATTTGCGCGACGGTATTGTGATTTGATTTGTCGCGAGCGAGGCGGGGAGCTGCTTGAAAGAATATTTAATGCGCGGTGCAACGCGACAGCCTGTACTTACGACCCAATTACGACCCCGGTGCTCCGTTGCCTCGAATTATGGAAAAATTTATCGCCGATAAATTATCGTGGCATTGCGCTTTAATTGTTGGCACTGCCGGATAGTCTCGGTGTTGACGATGCATGTATGAAACGTTTCCTCCTCCTTTCTAAAGCCCTGCGAATACACACACACACACACGCGCGCGCACGCGGACACACAGTCTATTCGTTGCAGCTATTACGTTTATAGTCCGCGCTACGAGCTGATTTATTAAGCGCGTGATACAAGTGTTCGCGTTTCCTACTTGCTATCATTTTTAATAAACTTTTTCATATTTGGTCCGTCATGTACACTGACGGCTGATAAATCTTCGGCTTCGTTTATGATCCGCGTGGAACGTAGAAAGTGGCCCCTCTTTTTTTTTTTAACGTTTTCTGTTGAATCGACGTCGACGAGTGGTCCATTAATCATTCAAAAAGTTGCGCTTATCGCTCGTCGACCAAGTACGTACGTTCGCCTGATCGATAAAAAAAAAAAAGTCTCGCTCCGAGTCGAGTAGAATTGTTTAATCTTTCTCTGGGCAGCTTCTGCGTCCTGTAAAAAGCCATCAAACAGGCGACGCCCCGCGTAATTGAAATTACGGCAGGGACCCGTATGTCCTGGGCGGAATGGCAATCGTTAATTGGCGAGCAAACGGCAACGTGAATTTAATACACACACGCGCTACTCCTATCTCGGTTTGTGTACACGCGGTAATACGTCTGTATTTGCTGTCGATGTTAACGGTACCAGGTGAATTATCGAATTGGCATAAAACGACGCCTCTAGCTTTTCTTTTCCTCCTTTCCCCGTCGAATGTTTCGAACGACGAGTGGACAATTTCAAAAATCTTTTGTACAAGTTGTATGCCTGAAACAACTTTTGAAAGATTTTGTTTATAAATACATCAAATCGCGTGGTTTTAAGAAAGGCAAAACGGTGACCCATCAATTTTTTCTGGATTTTGGAATTTCCATCTTTATTTTTTTTTTTTTTTTAATTGGACCGTATATTTTGTTCATCACAAATCGGAAGAATATTAAACCTAGTGGTTTGAAGGAGATAATTTGTGTTCGAGCAATGGCAAGCAAATGGTCCAAGCTCTGTGCAGTTTTCATTCTCGAGAGAAATTATCGCCAAACATCTCCTTAACTATGACTAAAACAAATATGGCTCAATACTTTTTTACTTGGAATTTAACTCTGACGAAAAGAAACATACGGTTCCATTGAAAAAAAAACGCAGATGACTTTGGGAATTTCAAAACCCACAAAAAATTGATGCGCATATTTTGCGCCTCCCTTAAAACAATTTTTCACAAGCTTCGTAATTTGTTTCAAATGTGCAAGTTACGCGAATCACCCTGTACATTCATCACACAGGAGCACGTATTTCAGTCAAGATAAAACGATACGACGATTAATCAGCTGCGATTATTTTTCCCTCCCTCTAATCGGAAAACGAATAATCCCTAATGAAATTATTATTATATCACATTAAATCACGTTTGTTGCACCTGTCGGTACAGACAATGTAAAATGATTCCCCTACGGAATCAGCAGCGTAATTAATTAATTAATTAAGTTCGCGTTCTGAACTTGAATGATATATATCGTATCGTTGTACCGACTGAAGATCAGACATCGCGATACGACGTGATGTACGGCGCATCGGGTCATGCTGATCCCACACTCCCACACGGGAACACTTCCATCGGGGCGGGATGAAAAAAAAAAAAAAATAATATGTATACCAGTTCCGGCATGTAACGTGCAGCATAATAATCGCACGTACACCGGTTCTCTGCCGGTGCTTGCAACAACATCACGGTGGAAATCGGCCCCTCCGGTTCCGTGCGTTCTCCGGTCCCGGTTCTCCAAGAATCGCCGTGTCGACGTCTTTTTCTCTGTCCTCAGCTGCCGTTCGCGCATAGTTGCTTCTATCCGTTCGACGCTAATTACTAGAAAAACTCTGTTCGTTCGTGCATCTTTAGAGGAATTTTGCAGGCTGCAAAAGTCCACGGAACGATACGTAAATGATACGTAAATTTTCATTTGGGCTCCAATCGACGCGAGCAGTCATTTCCCGAATGTTTCCGTTTGTTTGCGCATCTTTAAAAATTGACGTGCGAAAATACGAACTTTTAATCTAGATTCAACTGCATAAACGTTCGCAGCCATTTTTTTTCGAACGCATCTCCGTTTGGAATTTAAAAATCCACAGAATGCTCGTAATATACAGAAATGTAAATTTCCATCTAGGTTCCCTCCAATTCGTTAGCATTCGCAGTCGGTTTTCTGCATCCTTGAGGGGATTTACAAGCCAGCAGATAACATGCAAAATACAAATATAAATATTTACGTGGACTCAGATTCACGAACATTCGCGGTCACTTTCTAAATATCTCTGTTTGCGCGTTCTTGGCGCTGCAAAAATCCGCAGAGCGCGCGCAGTACATGAAAATATAAACTTTTATCTATTTAGATTCAAATTCATAAACATTCACCGTCGTTTTTTACGCACGCAGACATTTCTCGAGTATCTCTATATTCGTTCCGGTATCTTTGGGGGAATTTAAGAGTCCACGGATAATGCGCAAAACGTAGAGTCACGAATTTAGTATGCAAAAAGTTTCAGTTCATAAACATTCGCTTCGTTATTTTTCATGCATGCTGATATTTCTCGAATATCTCTGTTTGTCTCTCCATTTTTGATGAAATTAAAAAGTCCACGTGTGAATTTTCATCTGTTTTCCGATTCGTAAGCATTCGCAGTCGTTTATCGAACATCTCTCTTCCTTTCTTTTTAGTTTCATTCTCCAATTTCCACTCAATCCGTTTCCATTATCGGTTATCCAGCAGATTCGAAGGAACAAATCGATGTCGCGGCCTCACGGTCAACGTAAGGCACGCGTTTCGCCCGTTTTCGCTTCCGTCAACGATAACTCGCGATTGCTTCCACACCCGCGGACAATTTATCGCGCCGTTAATCTCGCATAGAGCGATCGCGCGCGTGTTCTCGCGTTTGCACGTAGGCAGCCCGGCGAACGCGAGCGTGGATCATTTACTTTCGCCCAACGACTGAGTTCTCGATTCGCCGATCGATCGTAAATCTCGGGAAACATCGGTCTTCACCGTTTAAGGTTTCAGCCGGCTCCGCAACGCTCCCTTCCGCCTTGATTGACGCGTACCCGTTAAATCTGACGGTGTTGCTGGCGTGCAGGCGATAATTTGAAGTACATTCTCACGATAGCGACAGACACCCGGTGGAAACGGTTTTTCTCCGGCGGAACGCGAGCAGGATCTGTTACTTCTCGAAACGTTGCAACGTTACGATCAATTGTTACATCTGGCAGTGCCGATGGCGAAACCTCAGTTATGTGTTAATCACGCGGGTTAGTGACGCCGAGCACGAGGAAGCGATTCATTCGCTCCTCTGTTCTCGTTCTGTTATTTGTACCGTTGCAACACAAACACAAGCGTCGTAACGTTTGTCGAATCGGCCGGAGGGTAATTGCGTTTTCCTCTCCTTTTTTTGATCTCCAACTTTGTTTTATACCGCAAATTCGTTCTGCGGTCTGACTGTCCGAGCTTAGAATCAGAAAAAGAAAGGTTTCGAATCGGTTCGTTTGGCGTCGATTCCAACATGTAAAAGATCAAAAAGGAGACTCGAGAGAACAAGAAATTATTGTCGTCGTATTTTACCGTGCAAACTCGTGAAAAATTGTAGGGCAAAGAAGCCTCTAAACTATGAAAGTGTCAGCGTCAGAATTAGTTTGCTAAATTTCGTTCTTGAAGCTTTTCTTTGCCAAAAAAGAAAAAAAAAAAAAATAAGAACTTCTCTGAATGCGAAAACAGTTTTTGTTTCTCGTTCTCGAAATTCGCCTTTCACTCGCACGCAGAAAAGGATGCAGTTACTTTCTCTGTGGAAAAAACACAAGGTTCCGTTTCTATTTGCGAATCACTTTCACCCTTCGCTATATCATTCTGCATTGAGCAGCGAAACTCGGTGCGTAAATAACAAGAGCAACGGGAGAAGCAATTTGCAGAAATTCGCCGTTTTATCGTGCAGAACGGGCTCGTTATCTCGCCGTAAGCGGAATAGTTATCTCGTCGCGCGTCAGTCCGTAGTCCTCCTCCACGATTTATCGTGGCCAATGTGTTCCGTATGTAACGCCAATTCGTCAGGATTTATTCGTCGCGCGCGTAACCGCTGAAGAATAAATTGCTCGATGATGTATACACCGTGGACGCACGCCCGCGCGTGTTTCTCTATTATCCTGACGAATATTTACGATCTTCCACGATGGTCTTCCTAGATAGTGCACAGCCCAGATAGAGATCGCTCTTTGTTCAACTTTCGTCCCTTTCGCGGCCTGGATCCACCTGCTGTCGACTATTATCTATTTCTTCTATCTTCCCTTTATTTTTTCTAGCCGTTGTCCCGTGAATCTACATTTCCCCGAATTTTGGAGTTTCTTCATCCGGAGAAGCTCAGCGTCGTCGCTCGTATCCGGGTGACAGTCAAGTTTCCACTCGAAACACGATCTTATTTTTAAATCTGCAGGGAAAAAAGTATCTAGTCGATTAATAAATAAAGAAATTTAGCATGTAGAGATTTAGTATTTAGATAATAAAAGAAATACTTAGTGGGAAAACAAAGCTTTTAACAGCAAATCGTTTTTAAATTAACAAAGTAAATTCGATATCAAAATAACAATAATAGTAAATTTTTGAATTATTTTGAAACAGTCGTAATTGCATTATTTACATAAAAATACACAATACTATGATAGTTATGATACGTTGGGATATATAGAAACCCCTAAATTTCTAGTTGTTTTTTTTTTTTTTTATAAAAAACGTTTATTAGTGCCTTAATATTTACAATATTACTATTTACAGAAGGTTTAAATAACCGCAGTGGCTGGGGCCCATTTCGGATTATAAGCACCAACCCTGATGCACGCATAATCGTAAATTACAGTTTTGTTATTGATTTACACTTAACCTTATTATTACAACTAGCGTTAGTTTTTTTTTTTGCTACACTGGGTGTTTATTTTTGTTTTATTATACACATGGCACGCAGTTGTATAATATTTTATGTCTGTCCAAATTTCTAGTCTACGTATAAGGGATGCAAAAGATGTGTAGAAACTTGTAATTTGACTGAGCTAACACCGAAGACCACGTCGAAAAGAATAAGAAACAGAAACAAGCATAAAAACAATAAGATGCTTGAGGACTCGTCAAAGAGTCCAAGAATCCACTCGGCGATTAACATGTTAACAAGTCACGAGCAAAGGATTCATATGCGAGTGTCTTTAATCCGCGTCCGATTACGGAGGATTTAGCGACGCGGTAGAGTAATCGTAATCTAGATTCACCTCAGGGTCTGTGAACCGTCTGGATCGTTCAGTGGTGCGTTGACCTAATCGTCCGTAAGATCCCCGTGGCGCTATCGCGGCGAATCTTCGATAATTGCCGTGCAAGCAATTAACGACCAAGTTGTTCCACCACTCGCCTGTGTGGAAATAAAGACGTCCGTAACCCCAAGATACACACGTGGTACCCTCTTATTAAGACATTACGCTGCGTGCATTTCCTCCGATCGGCTTTTTCCGAGCTACCGAGAATAATTCGACAATAGTCTATTGTGTGCAAATCGCACGCCTCCTATCTGCTTGTCGCTAAAGTCAGCCGCGGAGCGGCACGGGGGCGGTAATTAGCAAGAACGGATAAAATCATCCGATGGAGCACGAACAATGCCGCAATAAACGGCGATTAATTAATCAGCGACATAACACCCGATTTTCTAATTACCCGCTTAAATTTGCTCGAGTAAGAAGCAGCCTTGTGGCGAATTTTCTACTTTTCTTTTTTTTTCTTTTCTTCTTTTTGTTTTGCCATTCGATTTTTCGTTCTTCGACGCTGAATACGCATCCTTGGCCGCGTGAAATTTGGAATGTTTCCTAATTGCAATTAAAAAACTGAAACGTGGGAAAGATGAGTGGAAGTTGTCGCGGAAAGTCAAACAAGCGTTTAAACCAGCGGAGCGCGGACCGCGGCGAAATGCAATTCGCATTCCACGTGACTGAACATTTAGGTTTCGTTAACACTCGACCGCAAAATCCTCGCGTAATTTTTATGTCCGTGGAAACGGCTGCAACGCGCTTTTCCCCGCGGGAAAGCTTTTCGTTCGCGACAGTTTGAAATAATTGCGCGGGTCGTATATATATATATTGCGCGGGTCGTATATATATTGCGCGGGTCGTATATATGTCTATATTTCGCGAGTCGTATGTATATATATTGCGCGGATCGTATATATATATATATATGTATACAATGTACCTTTGATCGAAATTGGAGAACTTTGTGAAAACGTAATTCCACGGAACGGTGTAGATATTCTTTTCAATTGAAATCTCTCTTGGCGGAGAGTCGGACGTTTTCGATTAACGCGCAAATTGATTCCCGATGTACACGTACGTCACGTTCGTTGGATTCGGGAAACTTGCGAATTAATTTCACCTCCGTGGCCGTGCGCCGAATTTAATTTTCGAGGTCCTCGTAGACTCTCGCGCCTTTGTCTCGGGAACGTTTTTCTAGGAGGATCGTTCTTCAGAGATTGGCCATTCGTTTCAGAGATTGGTTCTTTCTTGTTCGCGTCGGAGGTAAAAAGGGGACGCGCGGAGAGGAAGCCACGGTAATTTACGAAGATTAAGTATCTCGGCGAATAATTTCTTTTTGCAATTCCGCGCGCGATTGGCGACCTGCCCTCCTGGATGTTTTATTTGTTGCTTGGTAACTCGAGCCGATTGTTGCTCAAATTGATGAGTGAGACAGAGAGAAGAAAAGGAATATTCTTTTCGTGAAAAATTTTGCACACCTAAAATACTATCACGCTTTATCCATCGATAACGCGTTCAATCTTCCCAAACTAGCGATTATTACTACCCGTTTCATATAAGATTAGAGGCCAAGTCGTCGAATTCGAGAAATGCAGAATCTCGTGTGTTAAAAAGTTGGAAAAAGCTGGTGGTGGAGATTGGACGCGCTATTAATCGAAATTAACAGTATTTCGATGCGTGCAAAATTGTTCACAAAAAAAGAATAGAATTTTTGTCAGAGAAAGGCACACTGTACATCCGCCAGGTATCAGCGGAATGCAAAATTCACGGACTCGACGGGGGAGCTCGGCGTAGGCGGTACGACGGCGAGAAAGCTTGATTAGGAACTAATGAAACTTGGAATATCTTGGCAAGTCTATCCAATTCCGGGGCTCCCTCACCGCTGGGAGTTACGGCATAATTACGTCGTTGATAAAGCCATCCCCTTCCTCTCTCTGGCTCGTGTGCCTGTTTCTCGAGGCAGCCGCGATACCCCGACGTCGTCGCGTCGTCGCGGTCCATGTTGGCATTTATTAAGCCTCGTTCATCGATTACGCGCCGTCGTCACTTCGTATAATAACGAGCACGCGATCACCTCTTCTCGCGTGTTTCTAGAAAGATGCCAGCAGAGCTGATAAATCGCACGTCTGCCGCTGAAGAGAGTTCGAAACACCTTGTAAGGATTGTAAGGATATATTTTTGTCTTTATCTTCTTTGGGTCTTGGCGCGAAATTCCGTAATTAAGTAATTAATTCCTTGTCGCGGCTACTTTCGAAACGAGGTTTGGTAATTAAAGTAGAATTCGATTCTTTACGCAGTGTAATTAAAAATATTCAGATTTACAGATTATATAATGAAAAGTTATTCCGTAATTTAAATACAGAAGGAGATGAGTTTTTCTCATACATATTTATTTCACGTTCCTTCTTAACGACGTGTTTAAGCTTTGGCGTTTAACCATTCTCTCGAACTAAAATAATCACTCTGATTAAAGGGGATTGTTTTAGTTTGTTGCTCGTTGAATTTCAGAACGCGATTATGCAAATTTTCTTGACAGTTTTAGGCGTTTTTTTTTTCTTTTTTCTTTTTAAAAAGCTCGAGCATCGTACGTAACTGATCTCAAGTTTCACGTTTATGAAACAGTACCTGCCCTTCCGCAAAAACTTTTCCCATCTAAAATTCATGGTTGGCGAATTTGGTCCCAGAAGGCTAAGCGGAATCGGAAACTCGGATATATATTTC
>KQ435899.1:282483-300711 GCA_001276565.1 Melipona quadrifasciata
TCCGTTCAGAGATAATGATTTCGCACTGTCGATGTACAGGGTGTTTCGCCAAAGCTAGGCCACCTAGGTATCTTCTTCATTCAGTAATTGATAATTAAATAGTAATTAATTAGTGACGGTAGCTCTTGATATATCGCCAAGTGATTCACAACGAGTTATTCAAAGCAGGAAAAGATCGAAATGATATTCATTTGTAGCGGGGCTCGCCAGTGTCAATGATATTTAAAAAATAATAGTTCTTTCATCCGACTCTTCGATCAGTTTAAGTTACTTGAGGAACTAGATATATATAAAGACACGTGTTTTTATGTATATATATAAATATAAAGTGTCTTTATATATATATAAAGATATATACAATATATAAATAATATATAAATTTATATTATATATATATATGTATACTATGCCTTTCATGGTCGAGGAAATTCACCCCTGAACTCTGGACGATGATGGCACGCGATTGCGAACTCTGCGTCTCTGCATTACGATAACGTTCAGCGGGCCCCAGCACGCGGAAGTGTTATCGATCGACCGTCCTGTAAATCTCATTGTCAGATAAACAGGCTGCTTATCTGCGAATTTCTTGAACGTCCGCGTAACGGCTAGTAAAAGGATATAATGGGCGTTGAAGAGGTGCCTTTAGAGGTGGTCGATGAAACAACGTATCATACGTATAACGTTGCGCTGGATATTAGACGAGTAGACGGTAGATAAAGCCAGGTACACGGTCTCGCTTGAGAATGATTCATCTGGGCTGGCTTTGTTCGTCTGTAATTAGTTTTAGCTTTTTTCAGCAGACGGGTAACAATGGGTGGTAAAGCACCCATCGGTGGTTGAATCTTCAGCGAAGAAAGTATGGGTGATACTCAATAGTCATTGTCGCGGGCCTCTTGTCTCTCGCGAGACTGTGCACAGAGTCGCATGTGAAAAGATTATTAAAACAATGGGCGCCGAGTGTGTGGAAATAGCGAGCGTGGAACGCGTCCTCTGAAAATTCAATGAAACTCGAACGAGCTTTCGTTCTTGTTTCCGTCGGTTCTTTAAGTTTCGTCCAGAATTATATCTATGCTTTACGATCGATCGAGCGTTACAGCGTTCATTGACGCAGGTCGTAAGTAGCAAAGAAAGCCAGACAAGCAAGTCGGAATGCAAGAAAATGTGGGGCCTGGCCACATTACGTTAAAGAGCAAAGACTGAGAAAAGGTGCTCGCGGCGTGTCTGGATTGTTCAGGGACATTTCCCTGTCAAACGCACACGCGCGCATAATGGAGCTTACGAGTTATAAAGCTTTTGCTACACGCACGTAGTGTAGCAACCATTGTCGTTGCTTGCAAACGTGGGGTTAGAAGCGTGTGAAACGGCGTCGTTGAGATAAAAGCACGGGGCCACACCCCCCGGCAGTCTTGCAATTGTGTAGCACTATCAGAAAATATATATGCACGTACAATTTTTCTCGTGCACCTCATATGAAAAAATTTCATCTTTGGGCTGAAAAATTATTTTATTTTTACATTTTCTTTCTCTCGAAATTACTACAAATTTTGAAGAAATCCGTTGTTGACTCAAATTCGAAATTGTTTAAAAACTCTTGAGGGGATAGATCGCTTCACCCAGCTGCGCGAAAAAGTAGTTCACGCTGCTATGGGACGACCTTTATCCCTTCAAAAATATGGTCGCTTATATAATTAGCATAGCTAAGCGTCACCAAAGCTCTATATTTTCCTTACTCATTAGTTTAAGGCACGATCTCACAGGGCATCTTACTGGCTCTTAAAGTTGCATCGTACGATCTTCGCTTGCGAGAAACGCGAAAAGATTGAAATGCATCTGTCGGACAGCACGTAGTACTAACATTCACGACGCGGGAAATTTGAACCACCGAATTGTTAAACGTCGCGTAAAATTAAACGTAACAACTGATGTTGGAACGGTGGGTTCTCGCGTAATTAATAACGTAATAAATAGAATTGATAAAATACACGTTTCTCTTTTTTATGAACATTGTAAATATTTTTGCTTTGAGTCGTACGAACGAAAAAAAGGAAAAGACAGTTGGTTTTCCCTTGAAAAGATATACCTTTGGAGGTAGAACCTCTGGATGCGAAAGATGACGAAGCTGCTAAGCGAACTCTAATGGTTTCATTATGCCGTAATGAACGTCCCATAATTATATTAGGTTCATTATACGCGTTGCTTATTAAAATTGCACGGATGGCCAGGTATTTTTCCACGGGCTCTCTGTTCTCTGTACTATGACCTTTTCCGTGCTTTTGCTTCCAATTTTCGTCGAAAAACTTTATCAAGCCACGATGGCAATAAATTAAACAATCGTAAACAACGTTTCGAATTTTCGCATAGCTACTCTTTTATTAATTTATAATTACGTTTTATTACTCTTTTAATAATTTAATTTATAATCATGTTTGTTACTCTCTTAATAATTTAATTATGTTTAAACTTTCGAGCTCGATTAAGTTTAAACCGCGATGTTTAATTATACGAACAAAGTCGGTTGAACCACTTTTTCAAAATATTCAAATTTAATAGTCGATTGAAATCACTTGTAATCGCTTCAGTAAAAAAACAAGAACTATTAAAAATTGTCTTTTTGGAAAAAACCAAAATTATCATTTGTCCATTAACAATTTGCTTGACAACGAACGAGGCCGACGAATCCGTTTACTTCTTTCACCGAGTTTGCTCTCTCCTTGCCCGTTCATCGGTCGAAGGAAGATTAGGCAATGCCTCGCGGAGGTTGCAATTATCCTCGGTGTGTCTCTGGCGGTGCGATGACAGCGGCGAGCGGGGTCAACGCACACGATTCGCTAGGAAACGCGAATATGTCTCTGCGCGTGAAGCATGGTCGACCCCACCCCGTCGAACCCTAATTATCTGTTCTCCGCTCCCTTCGGAGGATCGTATGCACCCCACGCGTTGCCGAATAATCCCTCGTGCGACTCCGCCGGTGCTCACATTGTGCGCAACCTGTGACATTGTTCCGCACACGTACACCCGTTCTCCCTCTTCTCTGACATATCACGTACATGTGTGTATGTGTGTGTGTGTGTGTGTGTGTGTGTGTGTGTGTGTGTGTGTGTGTGTGTGTGTGTGTGTGTGTGTGTGTGTGTGTGTGTGTGTGTGCTCGACCTTTCCGTCTTTCGGTTTCTCCGTCGTTTCGAGCGATTGTCAACCCCGCCATCGATCCCGTTCGCCTTGCAATTCGTTGCGCGCCGCGCGGCGCTGCATCACGCTGATAACGCGAGCCCTCCTCCGTACTCGTTGCGCGTACGTCCATTGAAATGGGACGCTTCTCTGTCTAGGACGGATGAAAAGACGGCCGTGAACTCGCTGCGGCTCCAGCTTTAAAAGCTGAACGGGGGGTGGCTGGCGATGGGGTCTTATTGCCGATTAGGGTGATTAATAACGTGCGTGCGTTTCTTACGCCTTTTTTGCGTTGCAAGAATTTTTTCATACGAGCGAGATTTCTTTTTTTTTTTTTTTTTTGAGATTTTAGGCGAAACTTCTTCTATTTTATCAGGTGCTTCGTTATTCTATGGACAGTAACGTAAACACGTCTGAGAGCGAAAGTTACGAAGCGGAGTTGTCTTCGTTTGCCTCAAGTCGGCAGAACAAATGAATAAGTCTGGATGACGAGAAGACAAGCGGAATAGGTTGTCTCCTCGCGTGCAAAATTATGCTTACTTAATAAAGCTAACGCAGAGCAGCAGCGAGCGCGGAAACGCAGCTCTCCGGGATGGTTTTCTGCGTCCTCAGACAAAGTTCGAGAGGCGCGATCCCACCCCTGGCACGACGAGGGTTGCGATTTGTCGCCGCGGCAATATTAAAACCGTCCCCTCTCTTTCGTCCCCCACTTCTGTCGCCAACTTTCTCGTTACTAACGACGTTGTTTTGAAAAAAACAAAATGTCACCGGAACATCACGTCATAGGTTCGATAGGAAAGTTTGACTATTTTCGTATTGCGACGCTATGACGCTATAATTACTTTCAGGGCTGTGCAAAGGGTGTACTTTCCTATTGAAGATAAAAGAAACATCCTTCAACTGTGATGTTTCCGCTTTTTCTCAAAGTTACTTTATTAAATTGAACGGTATGTATTGACAAACGTAATAATTTTATTGAATCAAGAACGAATTTCTTGGAATACTCGCGTGTCAGTTGCAAAAAAATCGATCAGAAGGCCTGGCGCTCGGAGAAAAAAAAAGGACAGGATTACTTTCAAAGCAGCGGGGAATCAATTAAAGCACTTAAAAGCACGTGACGCGTAGGTAATACGGCGAATTTTCCAGCCGCGATCGCATTATCGTTACGGCGTTACGGGGTCGGCGTAAAATGCGTCGCAACAATGGGACGGCAGTGGCCACCCTTTCACGCATGGAAAAAAGGGAATGGGGGGGAGGAGGAAGGGTGGTTAATAGTCGTATCTGCCCGTTATACGTGCACGCATGCAGGGGGTGGGACAGGGAGGAGGGGGAGGGTGGTTGAAAACGAAACGAACGCGGTGTAACTCTCAAGGGGATTGATTCGGAGCGGTCCAGAAGCGTGGAGGGTTGCCTGGTATCGATTGCCTCGCACCCATCTCGGACGCATCTACGTGGAATGCACGAGAGCCTTGTCCCTCGATGCCTACCCACCTACCCTTCATCTTCCACTCGTCCATTCACCACGCCGATGGATTTTCCATCGGTTTCTGAAAGCCTTTCGTCCCGTGTACATATAACAACGAAGAAGGCGAACCTTTGAGGGAGAAAAGCGGCGAGTCCTCCGTTTTACAAAGGAGTTTCTCCTTATAGAATATCATCGATCGTCCTGGCACGTGCACGCGCGCCAGCCATTGTCTGACTCGGAGTTTGGACCCGAGCGTCCATTGATCGGAGATTTATAAACGGAAACTAATACGATCGAACGCGCTTTCGCGACACGTCGACATCGCTCGCTATTGATATTCTATTTGAGACAGGAGGTTGAAGAATTTACTGAATGGCTCGTTGCGAAACAAAGACGCCAGATAAGAAAGTACATTTTTTGTTTCTGAAAACAAACGTGCTGCCTTGAAACTTTCTCTCTGCTTTTTTTTATCACTGAAAGTGATTTTAGCGGGGGTGCAATGCTGATGCAACGAAAATTAGCGATTGGTTGATTTGGGTCACGTGATTCGCGAGGGGGCGTGGAGTAGACCTCGAGTACGAGTGGCGTTGCCCTTGTTTTGCATCGATTCAAATGTTTGCGTATCAATACAATTTTATGGCATAAAAGTCGTCAGAACTTCTGGGCCTTTCAGTGAGACGAATCGTACTGGGGTGCAAGTCGTGCAGTTTTTTAAATGAGATTATTCCTTCAAATCGTGCATTTGCAATTTATTGGGAGATCATTTTTTTCTTTTCTTTCTTTTTGCCTAGTTGAGAGCAGTTTAGCCGGAACGTTAGCGACTTTGCGCATTTAAAATTATATTTGTCTCGTTTATTCGCGAACGTTAAGCCTTAATCGGACGGTAGAACGTAGAACGTAGGGCGGATTCCATTAACTGAAACTGCCTTGCGTAATCTCCCATTAACCATCGGCCAACGCGGAAGCCATAATCTCGGTTTTGCGAATTCGAACTTTGCAGCTCGCGTTAAATGGAAATCTGTTTCATCGTGTCGACATCGTGTCTCCTCTTTCCGCGCTTAATTATTTCGCGTCGTCGAATTGTTATCAGGATCAATTTTTTCCCGCAACGAGACAAGTTTAAAAAAAAACATTTCGTGCAATTACACGTACACTCGCGAAACATCGTCGCAATCAGAACGTAATCTCAGTCGACGAAACGAATTCGTGGAATTCCTCGACCGCGAACGATTAACCGAAAGCTCGCTCGCGATTTGGTTCTCGCCTCTCGTCTCTCGTCTCTCACACCCAAGAGCGGTGATCTTAATCTTCATTTCGAAGATCTTGACAACGAGCTACTTACTTGACGAACTACTTCTCGTCTCACCGCGGGCACTGTCTCATTCCGCTGCATCCCCCGGAGGGGAGCATACCCCGGTTGGAATTAAGGGGCGGAGAAACTGCACGGCAGTTTGTGTCGGATTTGCATTCCGCTGGAATAATGGCCGTCAGAGTTTCCCGAAGAGAAAATCGTGGGAAGGGGGAAAAGGGACAACAGATAAGACAGCACTCGCTGCGATAATTATGATCTTTCCATTCGGTCGTATCGACAGTTTGTCCACCTTGAATCCACTCGTGAAGAGGGAAGGGAAAAGGGTGAGAGAGATCGTTGAAAGAAATAACGAACGAGTCTCTCTATCGAGCGTCGTCCTTTTCTCCAAGCACAAGAATCGAATTAAACGCCGCGCACGTGCAATCTTCCGACGACTCTCGGCTTTGATTTTTCAGAAATTTATCTTTTCTTAATTCGTCGCGTTCACTGTAAAATGTCACCGACGAAAAAGAGATGAAGAAACTGCACGACTTGCACCTCAGTACGATTCGTCTCACTAAAAGGCCCAGAAGCAACTCTTCTGACTAGCAAATAAAGACGACTGTTTTCTCATAAAATTTTATCGATATGCAAAACAAATTACAGGCGCGATCGCTCACTACCAGACAACGCCACTCCCACTCGAGATCTACCTCACGCCCCCTCGCGAATCACGTGACCCAAATCAACCAATCGCTAATTTTCGTTGCACTAGCGTTGCACCTGAAGAGGGTTACCCTCACTAAAATCACTTTCAGTGATAAAATCGCGTGGACGTAACGTCAAAGATCCAGCTGTGGCGCTCTCGCGAGAGCTAGGTCGGCTGTCTATTCGTCTGGCTGCCTACGTACACGTTTTAACCCACGTGGCACGCGTTAATGAACTTGGGAAAGATCACCGCCGGCGGATAATGCTGGCGTAACCTCTTAGCGCTCGTCTCAGGGATTTGAAAGTCGACCAGGGACGACGGGTGAATCACTTTTGCCGCTTGCGATTGCCGTTTGCGTAAGCTTCGAGCGGTTGCTCGTTTGCCCGCGGATTTTCTTCGCTGTTGAATCACGCTGCGACACCACCTTTTTTACTTCGCGGATTACGCGTGGACGTCGACGAGCGCTTTTAAACAGAGTGGAATATTCATGATGATGTACTCGTGTTTCTAGCAACGTTTACTTTATGTCATTATTTTCACAACGAGCTCACGAATTCAGGCTCTTTCTTTCATCTACTATTCTTTAGAAACAATGCGTCGATCTTTCGATCTGATAGCGGAGATATTAAAAAGAAAAAAAGAAAAAAAAGAGCGAGAAGTAGAAGGAAAAGGGAGTAAATCGACGAAGACGAACGAGTCTCTGGATAACGATAGCGTTAAAAATGCCGTGAGTATAACGTTATTTAGCGAGAGACGGGTTCTTCGGTTCGACTCGTTTCTCAGGCTCGGAGCGGGTACGGTCGTTATCGGGCAGCCTCGCCTCGAAACAAAAGCTCGAGGAAAGTGCAGAGCCGGAGGTGAGAAGAAATAGAAAAAGGTTTCTTTGAAACGAGTTTCCCCTTGGACGTCCAGCAGTGGAGATTTTCCAACATTTTTCAAGAGCCCATCGTTTACCGAACGAATGATTTTAACACGCAAAATCGAGTAGATTTCTAGCAAGGCCACGAACTCGGATTTACTGCAATCTAGGTTTTCTCTTTAGGTATCCTTTCATGGTTTTGTTTTTTATTCTTCTGTTTTTTCGCTTTTGTCTTGTATTTTCTTTTCTTTTTTTTCTGTTGAGCTTGTGTGTGGCGTGGACTCAATTATAGACCATTTAGAAGTCTCTAAATCTCAGTTAAAGCAATTTTGTTTGTGACATATTGCAATATTGTGTGTTTTTACGTGAATAAAGTAGCTGTGATTCCTTCAAAGTAATTCAACAATTTAACAATCTCAATGTTACTGTTACGTCGTTGCTTGATAATTTAGTTCTTTTAATTTACTATCCAAAAACTCGTTCTACTAAGTACATGCTATTAACACAACGATTGCTTGCTACGAGTTTACGAAGAAGACAATGATTCTCATTTTTCGTTTTTTCAATCTCTCTAAGAACTTTACAAACTTTACAATTTTAAATTTATCTCGCGCATTGTTGAACTTCTTGCTCTCGGTGGATTGAACCAGCCGCGTCAAAGAGTCTTAAATCACGGAAACTCTTTCCGCCCGAAGGCGAAAAGCGAATCGGGCGCGGTATTTTTCGACTGTGAAATTGGCCGGCATTAATCAAGAGGCATTTGGACCAGTTATAAAGCATCCTCGCCCCGTTTCTTCGCGGAACTCCGCCTTTCTTTACCAATTATCAATTAGAGGACCGCTCTAGTCGGAATGATTTAGAGTGGCCGCGTGCCGGGCTACAAATTAGAACCTCCGCGCTAATTAGCCTGCGCCGAAGCTTAGGAACGCTATCCTGCGCAAACAATTATCTAACGTGTCAGGGAAATTGTCTCGTTTCGAAGGATCGAAACCCCTCCCTTCGACCTCTCTCCACGCTCGACTTATGCGAACGGCGAACAAAATATTTCGCAGTTTCACCAAGGGTTTCCAGAAACGTTAAATGTCCTCGCGCCTTCCTGCGGGGAATTATTGCTTTTCGAGGATCTCGCGAGGCAACGCGCGGCGGTTGGCATCGTTTAACGCGCGATGCGCCGTTTTGCATACGAAATGGACGACGTTACTCATCCCCTCGAACAATCGAGGCTCATTCACATGCATGCCGGCACGACGGTCTGTACAGTGAACGAGGAAGTTCCTAGGATGTGTGGCTCTGTATATCGAGACTTTCTGGCGCGTGTCACACGCGCGCACACACGTCCGACAACGAGTGGAAACGTTTCGATCCCTCATCAATGGTATTTTTCGTCGCAACGAATACGAACGAGGTTGTTCGAGAAAACTTTTCCCTTTTAATTCTCGATCTTTGCCCTCGTTCACAGTTTCCAAAATATTTCCAAAATATTAAAAAAAAAAAGAAAAAAACCTTTACTTCGGCGGTGACAAATTCTTTTCCAATTCTTTCGAGAGAAAAAAGAGAGAGAGAGGGGGGCTCTTGCCATTTCGAATTCAATAGGAATACACGCGCATTTATCGTTTCCTCTGTTCCTACAGTGGGAGAATTCAGCAGGGATTATATCGCAGAATTCGGGGCTGTCGACACGTCGGAAAAAAGGCAGAAAGAGAGAAAAAGAGAGAGGGAGGGGAGGGGACGCATGTGTTCTGGCAACTCTTCAAACGATGCATTTCCGAAAATCAATTTCGCGCGGCGAATCCCCGGCGAATTCAGCTGTCGCGGCTCGAAACTGGCCGGTCGCGTTGTCGAGCCAATGAAAATTAAAACGTCGGGCTCGAAACGGCCGGCGTGTTGCTAAAAATAAAATTTTTTCCGCGGCGGCGTTACGGAATTTGAATGCCGGCTAAACGGTCAATCCCGACGAAAATGAAAAGTGCGTTAACCTCGGAGTCAGTTTATAAATTGTAATTTGTACGTTGTTATTTTGTATTCCACTTTGTCCGAGAATCCATCGATCTCAGAAATCTCGCGAAATTTTAGCACGACAGACAATTTTATTTCTGTCATCGTTGGAATCTTTTTCTTTCTTCTCTCGGCGAAGATTAGCGTTTCGCAATTAGCGCGACGATTGTGCGATTAATTGCGCGCCAGTTTCGCTCTTTTCGATCCAACAGGTTGCAAACCAAGGAGAACAGCCCGTTTGGTTAAACAAAGCCCGAGCGCTTTCTCGAGCGTCGGTGAAAATCAGGTCACAGTCCTTTCGGCGTGTGCGAACCGAGCAGGAAATTCGACGTAATAAAGAAAATGGCGGTAAATGCGTTCCGTTCGAGCCTAACTGGCCATTCATACTCGCTCACGATCGGGCGTACCGCGCAAATTGCCCGCACGATTGGGCAAAAATCTACATCCGCGTCGCGTTCCGCTGAAAGGTGAAAGTCCTTTGTACTCCGCGTTGATAAATACCGCTGTCTCGCGATTTTTCTCGATTCGACTAAATTCGTCGGGGCTCGCGCGTGGCGAGCATGGCCGACACTTTCAGTCGTCACAGTTGATGCCGTGATCGGCGATTACAGGCTGAGACGTTGGGTTTTATTTGTTCGTACGTTGAGTAAAGGAACGAGCCTGTTTATTACACTTTATATTATTCTGCTTTAGGAGACTATTCGTCACGAGTACTGGTTACTTCCATACACAATAGGACGTTAGACCAGGCAAAAACACATGCATACCTCGCACACCCACGCTAGATGTCGCGATCAGCATAATTAACAAGCCGTTAATGACGATCCTACATGAGACGAATAATAAATTGGCTGAATAATTTCCAAAAGTTTGTGGCTGAGTATCGCAAGGATCTGCCTTACAAAATTGCCTTCTTCTTTTATAACAAGCGTTTCTTTTTTTCTCAAACGATGAACGTGTAAAGAAAATACATAACCTAATAAACATTTGAAACGAACGATGAGGGTGCTGAGTAATCAATTTCTTATGCGTTCGCTCTGCAATATCAACTATATTCAGCGATATCGTTGCAGTTTGCACAATTGAAATATTGTTTATCGAATACTCGTGTATATTTATTGAATTCATACGTTCATTCATATATTCGAACAAACGAAAGTTGTATTCAGCCATCTTGTGTGACGTCGAGCCTCGCAAGAGCGCCAATTTTGAAACGACGTAGAACTACATTACCGACGTTCAGTCAACAAATTTAAAACAACGTTGAAACTACGTTACCGACATTCGGCCGAAGAATTCGAAATGACGTGGAGCCACGTTAATTTTGAAGTACGTACGCATGCTGCGACAAGCACAAATGAACGTTGCATTTGGTATTTCGACGAATCGTTGCTCTTCGCAGCGAGGAAAAAAGGAAATTAGAGCGTTCGCGGGGCGAACCGCGTACCGCGCGCTCGATGCGAAATTGGTTCGGACGATTCTCTGAGAAACGGGGCACTCTCCTCGTCGAATGAATTACAATTTCGTCGGAAATTGCGCGCGGTACGCAGTTTTACAGTCGCCGCGTAAACGGTCTTAATGAGCCCATTGTTAACACAGCCCCGGCACCGACAGCAGAGGCGTCGCGTTTGCCATCGTGCGCGTTGCTCGTGACGCCGCCAGAACTGCCAACTATTTCCAACCCGTTATTACGGTAGCAGGTTGGGTCTTCGATCATTCCCGGCCTCGGTCTATTGTCCAGTAGACGGGTAGTTTATTAATGCGTGCTCGGCTGTGATAGATAAGACCAACCGTGGCCAGCGACGGCCGGGCACAACCGGCGATGAAATAGTCGAGCGATTAAATAAAATATTGCAACGAGCGTGTGAAATGATGATTGAAACGATAGACTCGTGTGAATGCGCGTATGTAACTTTTCGAAAGTTGCGTACTATTTTTAATTCCGATTCGTATCGGAATCGAACGATCGGATTGTCAAACGATATCGCTCGTTCGTTCGAGTTTTAAATTTAAAATTCCTCGGTAGGAGCGATAGGCAAGAGTGCACAGTGCGACGAGTTCACCGAAAATTCAGCGGGCAACAAACGCGATTTTTGCACTTTTGTCTTCTCTTTTGGCTGCCGATTACTGAAGAGCGAACATCAGGTTCAAAACCAAGTGCTCGCGTAATTAGCGATGGGTTGTTTCAAGGATCCACCAATGCCATCTTCGCCTCGGTGTTCATCGAGGTTTTTGCCCAGTAGCGAAATAATTTCACGTTCTAATTTCCTTCCTAGGTCTTTTGTCGACGCCTCCGTGAAATCTCACGGATCAACGGCGTCGATTCGATCCGTCTCCGTCCGTTTTTGTCCGGCCTGTTTCAAAATTTTCAAGCCAACTTTCATTTTTGCTAGTGGAGATCGTGCTCACGGCGATCACGGTGATTTGTACATCTACGGTATTTGTTTCTTTGCGACGTTAAAGCGCGTATCCGCCGCGCGGCCCACGAACCGTGGGAACCAGAGTTCAGTCCCTCCCCTCCCGGGGACGTTCTCGTTCACGAGCGTGTTTGCAGTTTCACCGTTTCAATTCGATCGTTGCGTAACGCGGGACAGTTTGCCGGTCGAGCGTAAATTAGGCGCGATTCGCCTAATTTACGACACAGCCGCTCGCGTCGTAAACGCTGACTCTCTCGCCGGTGTCGCAAGCGAGCGAGGGTCCTCGTTTTCCTCGTTTCTCGATGAAATTTCGTCGAGCAGGTCCCGTTTTTTCGCGTGAAATAACCAAGGGGGACAGAGGAGTGACCGGGCCATGAATAACTCGCGCGAGAGACCAATTACTCGCGACTCGCGTTTGAATCTTCGCGGTGCGATCGGATCGGCATCTCGATCGTTCCTCTTCGTCTCTTGACGTAAGTTACGTCGCGTCTTTATGCGCGCCTGGAGATAAACTCCTAAACCCGTTAGCTTCGCGCTTTCAACTGGATATTTATGCAGGTGAAAATGGACACTCGTGGCACGGTTGTGCCACGTTCGATTTCGTTCGCGATTTTTGTGGAAGAGTTACCATTCAATCGCTTCACCGTTATACACTCTCACACAGTTTTACGGATGAATGGAATCAAAAGTCTGGCTATCGTTTGTTTTATTCATTGAATTTGGTCGTACAATTTAGTTTACAATACAACTTAACGGTTAATTCTCAAACTTTATCCCATGTTGATTGTACACAGTGTATTTATCTATAACCCTTGCTCTCTCTACTTCCTCATTTTAACACTCATTTACCTCAACTAGCCATCCCACTTTTTCACTAGCTCCAGTGTTCCATTCAACATTTAGTTACGTTACTATTTGGTTTGGTCAGAACGTAATTGCGTGATTTTAGCGAGGGTAACCTAGAAAATCGGGCCTCAGGTGCAACGCTGATGCAACGAAAATTAGGGATTGGTTGAATTGGGTCACGTGATTCGTGAGGGGGCGTGGGGTAGACCTCATGAGAAATTTCGCCTTTTATTCGCACGCAAAAGAATTTTATCGAATTTAAGCAGTTACTTTTTGACCAATCTCTTGCTCCTTTCATATCCACTTCCTTCTCCTCTTCCCAGTCTGGATTTCCACGTATTTAAATTTAATACCTCTCGTCTAAACACGAAAGTATGACTGGAATTATTAAACGATCGCTCGAGACGTTTCGCAATGCTCCAAAGAATGATCTGCAGGGAATTGCAGACGTTTCAGCCGATTGCCGTTTACACAGCTCGCCTTCACCTTTGACAAGCGGTCCAAGGATTCGTCGTCATCGGTCTGGCGATGATTCATAAATCCCAACGCGGTGCTGCGAAACGGGAATGACTCAGAATCGTCGAAGGCACGAACGAGGCCGCGGGCCTACGCGTCGCGTCGCTGGAACACGAACAGGTGTCACCGTGGAAACGCAGCCTGTCGCTCGTTAAGAACGCAGCTTGAAGCGCGGCGCGGTATCGCGTGAAAGCTAAATGCCAATACACACGTGATCGATAAGGAACACGCTCGACTATCTCTCCGTCTATCGCGCGCGAAATTTATTTATTGGAAACGGGCGCGTGATTAATGGTACCCGTTCGTCAAATTTTTGCATTCCGTTGGAGCGGGGTTGAACTAACACGGACGAGCGAGTTGGAAGAAGGCGCCAGGGAAGAGAAAGCACCGGCTGAAAGACTAAATATAAACGAAACGAAAATTTAGTCGAGAGTTTACGTAACAGTTCACCTGTCGCTGTTTGGACTAGTTTTATGTACAGGTTTGTGTAATAATTACGACAATCTGTCAGGAGTGGGAGATGGTTGGAACAGGGTGATTAGCAGAGAATTTCATTTTCGAAACAATTTCTTCAACGGTGGTTTGGCACGGTGGTAGAAATAATAAAGTGTCAGCTTTGCCCGACGAGGTCGTGTCATTTCTGAGGCTCACGTTATCAAAAACCAACCGCACTTCCTCCAGCTTGTTTTCATTCAATTTCTTCAGTGATCTTCGCAGACATTTGCAGAGAATATTCGAAGCAGTCGATCGTGCAGTTACTTCGTGCCGTAATATTCAATGAATATTTACTGCAGCAATTTCTGTTTCTCAATGAATATTATTTTTTTAGTGTGTTTCTTGAATATTTATTTTCAATTTTGTATGTTTTTCGGAGCGTAGAAAAAGAAATTGAAAAATTCAACTTTACAAGTAATTACGTAATTAAAATGACATTGTATCAATCGCGCGCAAGGTGAATACGATCTACAAAGGGGTCAAGTTGCTATTACTCTCGTAACGATAACGTGATAACACGATTTCGTCAAGTGTCTGAGAGACCGTCCACGCGTGCAGAACAGCGAGCGTGATCAACGCTGGTAACGATCAATCCCGACCACTGCGATCGAGAATAATTGTATTTCGCCGTGAAAGTCAGATCTGGCCAGCGCGGATTCAACTTGCCACTCCAAAGACGCAGACTACACCGCATTCATTAAATCAGTTTGTTGGTTAACGGAACGTTGGGTGGTTGCCAGACGAACGTTTACACCAGCGTCACTTACATTGATCACCGAATCCCCGATTATATTTGCCCCGGTTGCACTTTCGTCGGGTGGATCGTCGAAAGGAATCGATGGAAATGGTTCCCGAAAGCAGCTGTGGCGTCGGTGGACGATGCGGGTGAAGTGTAAATCCGCGTTATCCACGGAGGGCTTGATCCCTGCACCTGGCCCACTGTAAACAGCGCGAAGAATCTGTCGCTCATTTGTTTCCCCCAAAAACCCCAGTGGTTTCGGTGGTCGCGTGTGTTTTTATTTGGCGAAGGGTGGCCAGAGGGATTCCGGTCGATAAGGAAGAACAGATAAATCGAGACTGTAAAGAACGATTGATTGAAGCGGCACGCGTATGTATCGTGTCTCGTTCTGCGGCTGAACGCGTTGTTTTCAATCTGACCGGCGACGTTTGATCGCTTTTCACGGTTTGCTCCTCTTCGACATTTCTCATTTTGTTCCCCGACACTGCTACTGTTCTCTTTCGAGTCTTCCATCCTTTTCTTTATCTCCTCGTTCGTTTTTCTCTTTTCTCCCGGTGCCACGAGATCCTCGAACAATCCTCGAGGAACCAGCGAGGACGTTTGTTACGTGCGCTCGGAGACAAATAGAAAATCAATTCCACGGACGTTTGCGTTCCACGAGCGAGCGAGCTTATTTACTTCCTTTACCTCGGTGATTCGCCTTGGAAGGAATTACGGAAAACGAGACATCCGGCGATCCGCTCGATTTTCCGCCATCGTCTGACTGATTTCCTGGCTAGTTGCGCGATTTGGCAAGACTCTGGGGGTTCGACGAAAGGGAATTTCCCGTCAGGCGTGAAAATTACTTCTTTCGGAAAGCTGGAAACGATCGATCCTTTTTTATCACTGAAAGTGAATTTAGTGGGAGTAACCCAGAAAATCTTCAGGTGCAACGCTGATGCAACGAAAATTAGCGATTGGTTGATTTGGGTCACGTGGTTCGCGAGAGGGCGTGGTGTAGACCTCAAGTGGGAGTGGCGTTGCCTGGCACTGAGCGATCGCGCCTGTGTCGATTCAAATGTTTGCATATCAATATAATTTTATGGCAAAACAGTTACTTTTGAACCTTTCAGCGAGACGAATCGTACTGGGGTACAAGTCGTGCAGTTTCCCTCTTTTTTCTTTAATCGTAACAAAGTCGAATTGACGTAATTTCTCGTAGTTGAAAAGTGTGTCGCAGAGTTAGATACACACGTGCAGCTACGTTTCTGCTTTCGTGAGAATCGGAGCGAAGTAGGCTGAATTTCGCCGCGCAAAGTCAAGCTGCACGCGAGCGTATAACGGCGATAAATCGGGGCCCGGGGTTATTGTTCGCAACGGCTACGATTAATTACGATGCACCGGCTGGCGACCGGCTAATTGGCCTTTGAACTGCTCGCTGCTCGGAACTGTTTGGCAGCTCGCGCCCGTTCAAAGCGTCGCGTCGCGGCGTTCTTTTCTGGAATTTCGGCCGACCTGAACGCGGATGGAAAAGCTGGAGGACCGAGTCGTCGTCGTCGGCCTCGGCTCTAATTAATCCAATTAATCCAACCCGCGGTAATTCGTCGAATGGTAATTAGACGGTAATTACCATCGGCTGTACAGTTTTTGTTGTCTGGCCTCGTACGACCACCGTCTCGTCTCCCCGGTGTCATGGAAACAATATCGTCGTCATTACCGTTAATGGACCAGGCACGTGGTCAGTTAGGGCGATCTAACAAGAATTATTTTCCACCCGGCGAAAGGATGGCCGTGCAAGACCGCCACGTTGGCGAGGAAAATAGGGAAAGCTGTGTGCGAGGATAAAATCGAGGGAGCGCAACGTGCTCGTGACGAGGCGGGGTTAATCGCGTTAATTAAAGATCCGATTGCGAGTACACGAATTTCGAAGTGCCCGAGGATTTTTCGCGTTGGGCGACGAAGAGAGTTGAAATCCGGCATGCAAAGGTTTTTCCTCCTCTTTTTTCTCTTTTAAGAGAAAACGCGTGTCAGATTTTCGCCCGTCGTTTTGCCCAAGAGTTGGTGACAATGCTACAAGAATTTGTACGAGACTCTAGATTTTTATTGCGCCGAAAGAAATTTAATTGATCGTTTTGAATATACATGTTAATTGGCTGTTACCAATTAAATGCAACATCACCGCCACGTTTGCGGCCAGACAGTCACTTGACCGTATTTTTCTTTCTCCTGTTGCAGGTAAGTCCGTCGCAGTCAATGTACCTACGCCAATTTCAATTATCGCCGCTCCCATCAACGGCCGATTGAGCCGATAATTAATTATCCACGCGTTTTGGGATGCAATTTCCCAGCAGCTGGACGCATATTAGCGCGCACGGGGTGATCGTACCCGTTCCCAGGTATGTAACGAGACGCGCCACAAGTATTCGAATTACATATACGCACATACGTGCACGTACTGGCCAAGTGCTATATTTCTACAATAAAAATAGCACGACATATACAATAAACGTAATATTTGCGCTATTGTTTTACTATACATAAAATTGAACTAAATACGACACGTACAGTACAATTGAATACAACAAATATAAAGATACTTTATGTAACAAAGATGCTGTTGACAAATATGTTATTATGTTACAATATTAATAAAAATAATTATAATTATATCATTATTATATTATGTCAATATTAATGAAATTAAATTAAACACAACAGATAGAATATCATTGAATACAGTGAATGCAAGTTGTTCTACTTTATAGAACAAAGTCTCTGTTAATATATTAATGTATTGTATTCTATTGTATTATGAAATATCTATACACGATAAGTATGAAGAAGACTTTCCAGTGTACGTGCGGTATATGTTTCGATATTTATTACGCTCAGTCTTAGCGCACTCAACGTTTCATTCACTAATGAACGTTAAGGACGAACAATTCGTAGAGCGCAGCCCGCTTCGAGGGGTTAATTAATCGAGAAATTGCCGATTGCAAACAAATTAATTGTTGTTAATTAACGGCGAGGTCCTACGGGATTAACATTATACAGTACGTACGTATGTATATCAACCGATCGACGCTGGAAAACCGCGAATACTCAAGGAAGTCGCGTCTAACGCCCTCCAACTACTTTGTGGAAACTATCCCACGGACGAGACGAGGAGTTAGACGTTGATAGTCGCTGGTTCCCACGAAAAAATGTTAACAAATAATCGCCATCGTGTTTCATTTCGCAACGTAATAAACGTAATAAACTCCCGGGTTGCGTGCGTTAACACTCGAAAAACGATTAAAACTAACGAACGCGCCGAACAATTTTAAAAGACGCGCTTTATCAGCCGCGTTACGTTTTAATGAACGGGTAATTAAATCGATAAGCTCGTCAAAGAGGGGCTATGTACGTCCCGGTCGTTCGCGCGCGTACGTAATTCTCCCCTCCCAACATCCGTGCATTAGGGAAATTTATCGGTACGCGAGAACAGTTTCGTTTAAGGAAATCCTCGCGTGTTAGGTCGTTTAGATACTGCCATCTTCTTAACGAGCCGCGAATTCTCGATTCTTCCCCCTTTTATTTTCAATCTTTTCCTTTCGTTTTTCACACATAGTAATGAAAATATCCATTAATTATACTTTCGAATAAAATAACAGAGAATTAAAAAAGAAACATGCGTTTGTAAAAGTTATTATCACTGAAAGTGATTTTAGTGGGGCCTCTTCAGGTGCAACGAAAATTAGCGATTGGTTGAT
>KQ435899.1:353506-393800 GCA_001276565.1 Melipona quadrifasciata
GCAAAATAATTATTTTAGATATTCTACGTATCATTCTGCGTAATTTTACACTTTAACATATCCCATAAACGCGTAAAAACCCACAGTATACATATAACGATCCTTTGTGCGAAGGAAATCGCATTACCAATTCTTTTTTTTCTTTCCTTTCTTCCAATGATCAGTCGATATCGAACAGGTTGCGATATCGATGAATATCTTTATTCTCTCGTTAACGAACGTGAGAATCGAGTATCGCAGCTGTTGTTTCCTCGTGAATCTGACGGATTAACAGCTTTATCGAGAAAGCGATCTGCTCGGTGTAATAAACGTAGGCGTACGTATCAGCATTTGCGTGATAGGGTATTAGTTGCGTTATTTATCCAAAGTTTATTACCCACGTGATTGTAAATTCTCAACCGGAAATGGACGTTGAGAAATAACAAGGAATAAAAATAATAAACGAGAGATAATAATAAAAAAAAAAAAAATCGATGGTACGTAGAATCCACATTGAAGGAGAAGCATAAAGCAGACACAAAGGATCTCCTTCGGATCTTCTAGTAATTACGAGAAGGAACAAGGGTGTTACCTGAAGACTATAAACGACACTCGGAAGCAAAGACGAACGAGCTGCAGGATTTTTGAATAAACGTCGAATTGTATAATCGTACCTTTTCACGATGATAAAAATAATTTCCTTTATTTCGTTTATGATTTCAGAAACCGTGTAAACGGTTCTGCGATGCATTCCCATTAAGAAACAGTTTAACATTCTCCGACTTTCATATTTTATTTCGTACAATAGTTTAGGGCAATAATTTTTCGTATTTCTTGCAGTGAAAAATTTCCGTAGGTTCATCGTAAAATTTATTGCTGCGTGATTTGTCACGCGGGAGTATCCCTTATACCTGAAAGTGACCACTATACTTTTAAACAATTATTATTTCTGTCCTTTTCCGATCTTTTTCGTCTCGTTAAGTTTACTTTCCAGTACTATTTCATTGTTGGATAATCAGCGTGACTCCGTCTATGGAAAAAATAAATTTCCAGATAAAGGAAGATAGTCGCAACGAGTCTATTTTAATTACGTTTGCAAGGGACATACGTGTAAAGTGTGAATCATCGATTTTGACGAAACTTGGCATAAATGTAGTTTTCAGAAAAATATTTGACCCGCATTTTCTTTTTTATTTGCAATCAGCATAAAATACGATGTAACAAAATTTTTGACCTTAAAAATCAAGGTCAAGATCAATTTTACGGCAGGCACTTCCATCAAATCGAAGAGGTGTAGAATTCATCCATAACAGTCACGGACAAATTTTTCTTTCCACCCTGTACAATACGCGTATTATCTGACGGAGCCAAAGTGTAGATTCGAGGCGTGTACCGATCTACAGACATTGCCCATGAATATTGTATGCGAGTTGTCACATGCTCTGCTACGTCGTCTGCCCACACTTTGTGAGAATTCCAGACGTGCCCTTTTACGCTGTAGTTGTGCTGAAAATTACAGGACAAGTCCGTACGGAAAATACTTGCTGCAAGAAAAATTCGAACAATTCGCGAGCGCGACGTTCGAAGATTGCATGTAGAGAAACGTGTCGATGTGACGCTTGCAGGAAATGGCATATTCGCGCTTCCTGCTGCACCCTTTTCGCAGGTGTGAAAATGTTTGACGATGTTTGACGATGTTCGACGATGTTTGACGGCCTTGCTAATCCACTATCTGGGCTCCACTATCTGCTTTTTTCTTTTTTTCTTTTCCAGAGGCCGAATGCTGCGTTGGCGAAGCTGCTGGCGAAGCGTGCTGGGAACCTTGTTACTGCGTCCTCCTCCAGGATGAACAGACCCTCACGGCTTACAGGAGCGAGGATATGGCCGTGAGTAAATTCTCTGTCTATCCATCTATCTCTCTCTTCTTCTTTCTTTCGATCGCGAGGAGCTTCCCCAATTCGACCGGATTAGCCGGCCTCCCTTTGCCTTATCAATCACGATCCCTGAGGAACGACGTGCAAGCGGATTACGTCATCGTCTAATAATCAGAATATCAACGAACTTGAACTTCGTTTCAAGTTGGAAAATTGGAAGATCATTTAATTTGTATTTTCATCTGTTTGTTAGTTTTTAGTTATTAAATATAATCCTTGACGCACGATGACGTTTGAGAGACGTCATGCTTTAACTTTCTATACTAAAGTCGACAATGACGTTAACAGGTATATAGAGTGGTCATCTAAATATCTTTTCGAATTTCGGAGGTACGAAAAATATTTTCTTATTTAAATAGATCACCCTGTACAAGTACATAAAAAAATGTTTTTCTACATGTTCGATGTTTATACTCGCAAGGGTATAAAAACGATCTTTGTCAAACTGAAAGATGAATGTCACTTTCTGCTTCGTATCGAATTTCATTTGATTCGTACGACGTCAAGGGGTTAATCGTTCTATTTAACAAAAGACTAATTGAAATTGCGTTTAACCTCGTTGAAACTCAATTCATTGAACTCGCGGCAACTGTTACACACTCGAGCGACGTGACTCGGATCCGAAAGCGAGTTGTTGGAATAACGACACACGGGACATTGGCACTCGTGAAATTACACGTACATATTTAGGAAAACGCGTGGCCATTGAAAGTTGCGTCTGCATCGACGTTGTTCACTCGCGGGAGCGTCGTTTCGTTCTATCGCGTTCACGCGCCACAAAGGGCAACCCCCGAGTCGTGTTTGATCGCACGCTCGGAATGGCAAAGGGGTGGCCAGCCTCTAATTCGATTAGAAAGTTTATACCCCTTCGTCTGATGTTTGCGCAGCCAGCCGTTTTGAAGACTTTCGACTTCTCTGCGAAACCACTCGCTTGCTGCGGATCTCTGTCTTTCAACGTTCGCAACATCTCGATCGATCGGGAATAAAGGGAATATGGAAACGAGATATTTTTCTTGATGTTTCGAACATCAAGTTGGCCGAAAAGTAACTGCGAATGAGAGGCGAATTTTTCCATGGGAAACAAAAGCTTTGTCCATTTGTTCCATTACATTTTGCCATCTTTCAGTCAACGTCAAAGCTCTCGTTCTTTTCAACAAAAAGACAAAAAGAAAAGAACAGTTTGATATCCTCGTCAGTAGTGTAAATTTAATGAAATTTAGCAAATCCAGTGAAATTCAGGAATTTTTACGCTACCAGTTTGAACAGTTCAGTGAAATTCAGCAATTCCGACACTATATAATAATCTTTTATGTTTGCACGAGATTTTTTCGTTTTCGAAACAAAAAATAACACACAGAAAAATATACTGTTTTATCATTTTGAAATCGACGCCAAACAAACAACTGTCAACGAGATCGTGCATTTTCTGCTTTCCTCAAACGAGCTTCAACATCAGCAAATCAGCTTACAGAACGAATTTGCGATTTGAAGTGATGTTAGTTACACGCGTGTGCGTTCGTCCGTTAGAAAAAAGAAACGCAATTTGTTTTTGATCAACCTGACGTATATGCGTGTTTTTATATTCAGCCGCCGATATTTCCACTTGCGCTCGCACGGGAGAGAACGACCCCGCAGTAAACATCCGCGTTATTACAGCCAGTGCATCGCGAACGCAACGCTGCGCCCGAGAAAAGAAACCCAATCGAAGTTTCCCCGCGAACTTTCACCGCACAAACCGCTGTCTGTTCTCCGAGCAGGCACGCGAACGTTTCAAGCTTCTTCAAGCTAATAACTTTCTGCGCTTAACTTACTTCGATCGTTAAGTTACTCTTCTCGCGTATTCCCGCACGTCAGCGTCGCGTTTTTACTTTCTTCTCTCCTTTATTTCCATTTCTTCCTTTTTTCTTTGCGAATTGTCAAGTTGCTGCGTTTTTACTTTCCTTTCTTTTTTCTATCTTTTTTTTCTTTTTTTATCACTGAAAGTGATTTTAGTGGAGGTAACTCAGAAAATCGGGCCTCTTTAGGTGCAATGCAACGCTGATGCAACGAAAATTAGCGACTGGTTGATTTGGGTCACGTGATTCGCGAGGGGGCGTGACGTAGACCTCGAGTGGGAGTGGTTTCGTCTGGTACTGAGACGAATCGTACAAGTCGTGCAGTTTTCTGGTGTATTGAAATCGACAATTGCCGTGAATCAATACAGTCAGGCACTTAACTTAGTCTATCTTTCCGCGCGTGATCGAATATGCGCGAACCGCGTCTTTCGAGTTTCGACACGTGGAATTTAATTCGTCAGTTTTCGTTCAGTGCCAGTTAGTTGCTCGTGGAACGAGCGACAGTAGAGACTCGAGAACGAGGACTCCCGGTTCCGGATCCATTTTCGTCGTCCCTCAAATACCACCGCGCCGAGGGTTTCTTTTTCTCTGTCTCCGAGAAAGTACCGAGAGGCCGAGAGTTCTACTTGTTACATTGCCTCAAACGCACGTCCCCTTCGGGATTAGCTAATTTTAAAAGTCCGACAAGCGAGTCTATCCCGGAGCAATTATCCTCGGCGTGAAAAGAGGTTTAACTCTTTGCGCGATAAAGTGTTCTGTGTCCGACGGAAGAGTGGGTGCAAACGTTATCGCGTCGAATGTTTAAATTCTAAAACTTAAAAGTCAGGCTACGGCTCACTCTCCTTGAAGTGGACAGAAAGTGTAAATTGAAAATAGATAACAAATTGTGTTTTTGTGTGAGCTATTGGGGAAATTTCAGGAAAATGTGCATCCTATATCGATCTATATCAACTCGATCCTTAGACGTAAGTGGTAGCCATTACTCGTTTCAGTAAGTTCCAAGGAATATCCGACTAATCATGTGCAGCAAGGGAGAACTCGTAGAATTTGTTCGTATACCCTCTGCGCGCATAATAACCGACCGTGGACCGAGTCGAGTGTTTCTTTCTTTCCCCTCGTTGCTCAAAGAAAAATTTCCCTCGTTACGTGGTATCGACGACGGTTCGACGACGAATCTCTCGTCCACTCGCCAATTTTTCGAGGATAAAGGGCCGTTCCTTCGGACAAAAAAGAACGAGTCCTGCAGGATGGATGGCCTAAAGAAACCAATCTTAACCGCGACAGGTCTCGATCCGGAGGGGAAAATTGCTGAATGGCCTCTTAAATTGAAGGTAAATACGAACGAGCATCGAGTCCAGTTCAATGGAAACTTTTTAACCAAAGAATTTACTGCTTATTTTGTTTTTGAGAATTTAATTTAATTTTGTTTATTTTACGTTCGCTGTAATTTTGTTGTAAGAGAGAAGTGGTGGTTAAAAGAATTTGCTTGAAAAAGCGAAATCGTGGCAGACGCAAAACGTAACAGCTTAGTGTCCCACTTGCTTCGTGGTTGCTTCTCAAGCGACCCTCTTGAGCGATGGAACTAGCAATGAGCGAATCCGTGACAAAGTCCCGCGAGCAACTCCGCGATACGCGTATCGGATTAGTTGATTGTAATCTCACAAAACGGCCGACAACGGCGGGCAAGTTGATTCAACGCGACAGAAATGGAATCGTACCACGAGACAAATATCGCGGACGTAAATGTAACTTTTGATTCGCCTGCTGCTTTACCATCATCTTCAAAATTGTAATACAAGTTGAGAAATAGATGGTTCATAAGGTCTGACATATTTATTTTCAACTTTGTTGCTAAAATAAAATTTCATATTTTATATAAGTTATGTTACGACAAATACACAAAATTCATACTTCGTATTAAAGTTCAATACGTTCGTACGTTTATAAAAAAAAAAAAATACCACCGTGATTTAAATATCCGTTAAATACCCGAGAAGAATAAATTCATTCCTCTCGCATACGAAGAACACGTCGCCGTGTCAGTAGTCTTGAGAGCGTTAGTAGATTTGAATAATTTAATGCTTAATTAATTCTCGGCAACGATACAAACCGCCGTTGGACGCCGTTTAATTTGTTTTCGTAATGTCAATCGTCGAACGTTCGTACGTTGAATAATTTATGCCCGAGTGGATATATAGCCGTCGTGTTTTACTTTTGGCAAGCTTTTAGCAGAAATTAACGCGACTTTATCGTAATTACGTTAAAACGAACGAGAGAGAGAGAGAGTTTACATAAAATTGCAACCCACGGTTCCTCTTGCAAAATTCTAAATTACGCGTGTAACGCTGAAGTTACCTGAAGTCGTGCGGAAACGCGATTATTTCAAGCGTGTCTTGCTTCAATATTTTGTCATTGAAAGTGATTTTAGCGGGGGTAACCGTGAAAATCGGGCCTCTTCAGTTGCAACGCTGATGCAACGAAAATTAGCGATTGGTTGATTTGGGTCACGTGATTCGCGAGGGGGCGTGGTCTTGTCTGGTACTGAGCGATCGCGCCTGTAATTTGTTTTCCATCGATTCAAATGTTTGCACATCAATAAAATTTTGTTCATTTCCTAGTCGAAATAGTTACTTCTGGGCCTTTCAGTGAGACGAATCGTACTGGGGTACAAGTCGTGCCGGTTTTTTCTCCATCGTTGCTGTCGTTATCGTTAGTCCCTTCTCCCTTCGGTTTCTCCGCCGATTTCTCGAACGTCTCGCGTTCCTAGCAAAACAGTTCGCACTCTCTATGATCGAGCCCTTGTTATTACTAAATCAAGACCGGCGCGGAGACCCTCTTTCACCTTCTGTCCCTCGCGTCCTTTTCTCCTTCCGCGTAATCACATTCGAGGGGTCTAGGAACGCGAGACCCCTTCGTTACTCAACTCGCCCTCAAGGAACAGGGTGTTAACGGCTTTTCTACGCGTGTATACGTGCCTGCGTTTGTTTTCTCTTTTTTCTTCCTCCAGTTCCTTGGACCCCTAAAAAAAAAACGACGCCACCCTCGTCGTGCCGCTGGGTAGAATTTAGTCAGCAAGTAGAGAAAGCCTGTGCACGATCAGCCGTGCTTGGAACGCGGTCGTTCCATTTTTCGTCGATTGCGTCGGGAGTCGAAATTTTCGCAATAGTCGTATGTTAACCAGTTAATTCACTAGGGTAGACTTTGATATTCTTTACCATTTCTTTCTACCAATTTCTTAGCACAAAATATTTCGCTCAGCGCCATTCGCGCCATTTTGTTGTTCCCTGATGAGCGTCAGGATGTTTCTTTCTTACACTCTCGTGTGTTTAATGTGTATTCAACGATAATAATCGGCGAGGCTCGAAGAGTCGGCTCGGCGCAAACAGTTGTTTCGAGCAAACAACGGGCAATGAAAGGCCTTGGGATAGCGACGTTGGGCTCGAAGCGCGCTATGGGGTTTCTTAGTAACTCCTAGGGATTTTACTTTTATTACGGCCTCGCGTCGCGAGGTCTGGATTTCCGTTTCGGACGGGGGATTCCCTTGCCTCGGTCCATCAGCCGTGCCGGATCAAAGACGACCTCTGACGCGTTTATTCCGATGTGAGTCGTTTCCGAGAAACGAAATAGGAAGCGATAGCTCCGGAATACACTTGATTAGGACGTGGATTATGGAGATTGGAGAGATTTGCGAAGAGTTGACGAAGCAAGGGAAATCAAGAAATTGTTTACTTTTCAATACCCAAACAGATACAACGAAAGCATCATTCTTTCAAAATTTATAGAACTTTAATCAACAATTTGCGAAACATTTTCTTCAGGCGTTACTTTCGTCAGATATTTGACATTTGCGAATGTTGCACGCGTACATCGACCTTCCACGATTGCTATAATCTCTTTAAACGACCAATTGACATTTTTTGTGAAAACATCTCGACAGAACGAAGAACGAACGCTCCCCACATTGATCAAACAATTCGCGCTCGTTCTCTTATTTGCTCTCGAGAGTAAAGTTTGGTAACTTTTAGTCATCATCCGAGCGCGCGACGATGAGAAATCGTCGAAAATTTCCCACAAAACGGCGGGGAAGACAGACAGAGAGAGAAAAGGAGAGAGGCGCTAAAAGCCGCCGCGATATCAACGACACACGCGCGTCGCAATATTTCTTCTCGCAGCCAAGCGAGAGTCCGCGCGTGCTTCTCCTTTCCGGGTCTGAATTCTTTGGATTCGATGCGTTCATACTCGTCACGTACAAGACAAACGGCACGCGAGCAAAAAATGCAACCTCCTCCATTGGAATCGTCCCCCGGGGGTGAACGAATGGGTCTCTGTATTAAATCGTATCCTGCCCCGAGTTTCCTCTCTCGTTTTCTTCCCATCTCGCCTCCTCCCTCGTCTGGCTTTATGGAAGTCTCTCCCTTTCGAGACGTGAGAGGAATAGGGTAGGTGTGATTAAATCTAGCTATCTCTCGCTCTTCCTCCCTCGTAGTTTGCTCCTGATCCGTCTTTGCACCAATCCCTTTGATGCATATCTCTCTCCCACTCTGACTTTCTGTCTTCACTCTCTTTCTTCTCTTCGCGCGCGAGGACGCGAATAGTCGGCTTCGTCGTTTGGTCAAGGAGGTATCGTTGGATCTTTGACGGGCAATTTAACGGAGAGCCAAGTTCCTGAAAAGATTGCCCAACCGCGAGATCTTGTCTCATAGTTCTACTTTATGATTCTGGCTAATAACTCGTGTCTTCAGTTCCGCGAAATTTGTCTAGTCGGAAGTAAAACGGTAGAAAGTTACTCGTACAAGTCTGTTCGATTATTGGTTCGTGAAATTTTGCAAATTTTCAGTGAGATTGGTCTCGTGAATTTGCGTCGTAAGTTTAATAAAATTTGTCTGTTTGAAGATAACACGGTAAAGACTGTTTGTACAAATCTGTTCAAACTTGGAAATTTTCAGTGCGACTGATTAACAACTCGCGTCTTCAGTTCCGCGAAATTTGTCAATTCGAAAATGAAAACTGTTTTTACAAGTTTGTTGGCTGCAACTTGCAAATATTCAATATAACTTGTCGATAATTCGTTTTGCCCAAGTTTTATAAAATTTGTCTATTCGCAAACAAACCGATAAAAACTGTTTGCACAAGTCTATCAGTCTAGTTAGCTTGTAAATTTTCCGTGTGACTGATTAACAATTCGTGTCTTCAGTTTGGAAATTTGTCTGTTAGAAAATAAAACGACGAGAGAGATCGTAAATTTTCAGCGTCGCTGATATAAATTGTTGCACTTGTGGAAAGCTCTGATCGTGGTGGGCTGGCTGGTAGGGGGAAAAAAAAAAAGAAACAAGCCTTGTTAAAAGCTTGCGTGCCTAGTGAAACTTTGTAAATGGTAAAAGTTTCAAAGAAAGAACGGTCCTAGAGAGAGGAGATGGACACCGTTCCTCCAAACTCGAGTCGCCACAATTTCGCCAGAAATCCCGCTGAAGGAGTTTTCCGCTTCCGTCAGGTGTCTGACCAAGCGACTCCTCTCATTCCGCTTATCACGCGCGCTTCTTGCTCGTCGAATGTTCCTGATCGATCCCTTAGATCGATCCTCCTCTCGAGGAGGATTTCTAAATTCGGTCGGGTTAGTCCATTTAGTTCATCCATCTTAAGGAGCTCGAGTGTCTGTTCATCTGCCTCCCTGTCGACAGCCTCATCCCGGATCGGTTGATATCCCCTTTTTCGGAAGGTGAGGACAAGCCTGAGGAGGATTGAGAGTGTAGGACACACACCCGAAGAAGAAGAAGAAGAAGAAGAAGAAGAAGAAGAAGAAGAAGACTTCCTTCCTTCGTGGCGACTCGAAGTGCCAGAGATAGGATCCATCCTTCTTTTCGGCTGGTCGTGAAGGAAATCCTACGAGGATTCCGAGAGGGAAGCTGGTCTGGGCCAGCCGGATAAATCGGCTCCGCCTTTTCGTGAACCTTTCAACCCCCTTTCCTACTCGAATCGCTCTTTTTCTCTCTCTCTCTCTCTCTCTCTCGAGGAGGCCATTCCGCGGATTCCTCAATTCCCTTCAACACTCTGTCAACGTAAATGTTTGCAGACGTCCGGGATCCACCGTGTTTGCGCGTTTTCCAATTTTTCCCCCTTCCTCCGCCCTCTTTGTTAGACTCCAGCGTTTCAAGTTGATGGTCAAGTTGCAAGATTTCAGCTATAGAACTTGCATCGGTGAGGCACTTCCTTCAAGCGCGAGGAAGAAGAAAGATGAGCTTTCGTTCGAAACTCTGAAATGTACTTCCTAGGTTCTTGCGAGTCTAGAAAATTTCCAGTGAAAGTGCACGATTTTGGAGACGCAATTTTGGTAACATATATTGAAACGTAAGTTCGTAAAAAACGGCCGCTTCGTGTTTGCTGAAGGAGATACGTTGCGAGCTGAATCCGACGCGGCGTGGAGGGTAATTCTGGCACAGACAGCGAAAGGAAATACGAGGAGGGATATCTATTATTCATGAGCGGTCGTAATGCATGAATTTGTATATTATATACAACGCTAATTTCTTACCACCAGACGAAGATGGAGACGAAGGAACTCTCTGGAAATCGTGTTTATGCAGATCTTTCATATCGCGCCGGTATGGAGATTCTCAGCCTTATCGACAGTACGACATTTGCAAATAAATAATTGTCCCATATTTTCATTGAAAATTCATTTATTAGCGTCGTACAGATTTTACAGATTTGAATCTATGTATTTAGATGAAACACAGCTGGCTGCTTAGCCCGATAGTTTAGCATAGCATACTCACTTTGCGAATGTATTACCATCGTAGACCCGCTCGCTAGGAGGAAAAAAAAGATGGCGGCTGAAATGTAAATTAAAGCGTGACTCCGTCAAACTTCCCCTTCGACTCCGGCCCCTGTATCCGTTCGGGCGGATCAAACTATTGGCGAAATTACTAGCCAGCGTCCAGTATACGTTCAACAACTCCTGGACAGACTGGTTCCATCGGGATCAGGAACCATCTCGCGGAGCCTGATCCCGTATCCAAACTCCTTAACAATTGCGGGAGTTCAGATGGCCGGTGGCGTTTCGCCGCGTTCGTTGCTCGAAAAACGAGGGTTCGAGTATCGCCATCACCGGCGGATAATTGGATCGGAAGGGTGCATTCAGACTGCGAGGAACCGCTGCTTCGGCAGGTAAAAATAAGGAGGATCCTGCATTACCGACTCACAATCAGTGAAACGGCGCAACGTTGTCCTTTTCAATAAGCTTTCTCTTCCGTTTCTTCCTCCTTTCCTCCCGGATCTCCGAGGCTTCCCCTGGCGAAACGGAAACACAGATGGTCTGTATCAGACTAGGCCAGCCGCTGGTTTCAGCTAAGCTGATTATTTACTCGCTCGCATTAATATCTTGATACGTTACCTTTTAGACGGGATTAATCTCGAAAAGCTCGTTTCCTCTTCGTTTTAAACTCCCTTGACTCACTTTTTTTTTTTTTTTTTCTTTGAAGAACTGCGTCATTAATGCGGCGGTTGCGAGGAACCGTGGTCGAGACGGATGTTCGAGGAGAGGAATTTTACGATTCGAGAAATCTGCTTCGTGCGCGTCGCGGAACTTTCAAGACAGATTCAAATCGTCGCGATCCATTAAATCAACGAAAACAAAAAAAAAAAGAGAGAATCACGTACCTAGCGTTCCCTCGTTTCTAAGCACGTACGTTCAAGTACCGAGCGAGTAAATTATTTTCGCGTTCGTTAATCATCCCGATGAATCCGCGGCGCGGGCAAAGAGCGAAAGAGGCGTCCGTCGTTGCGTTTTGCTCCTCTTTGAAAGCGCGTCTCTCCCGTCTCGTCTCGTGGATTGTGGCCCCGTCGAAGAAAGCGCTTCTTTTAACCGAACTAATTTCGGTCCACGCGGGTTTCAGTAAATGCCCAGCGGCGAACGAGCCTCTTGACCCCGAGAGTTCGCTCGCTCGTTCGTTTATTCGACGACGAAGTGGAAAAGGAGGAGGAGGAGGAAGAAAGAGAAAAAGGGCAGCGCGGACAAAGCCCGTAACAACGCGAAATTGAAATTCATTGTTCGTTCAACGCGCTGCTTAACCTCCCCGACTGAATCGTCCTCCTTTTTGCCCCGTTTATTATTAAGGACACCGGCGGCCCGCCGGGGGGAACGCGACGATCGCCGCGGCATTAAAACGTAATTGTAGGAAACAAGCACGTTTAACGACGTCGTATTTTAAGGCGCTAGAAACGCTAGGAATTCGCGTCCGAGCGACAGTTCTTCGCCAGTGGGAATCGAGGGATTTATCGATCGTTAGCGCGTAAGGTTTCTTCGAATGCCTCGGACCGCGCTTCTTCTTCTCTTCCTTTCTTTCCTTTTTCTTTTTTTTTCTCGCGATCGCGCGACAGAGGGAATTTTTTTTCTATTATCGCCGAGTAAATAACAGGCGAGATTAAACGCGCGCCGCGACATTGTTCAAGGGAGTATTTACGGCACGATAGGATCGAAAGTTTTCGCACGCCCGCTCTCGCGGGTATATTTTACATTGAACGGCGTTGTTGAATTAATTTTACGCGCTGAAAGCTATCCCTCGGACACGCAGCGCGTTAACGTCCGCGCTCGTCATATTCTTCACTTTACGTTTCGGCTTGACAATCTGCGAATTGACGAGGGAATTAACGAGGAGCGACGAGATTATTCCCACGATCGTATTTCACGCGATTATAAAACACTCGTTTCCATTAAACTCGTTTCGTTCGTTCGCCCATTTATTTACCTTCAGCGTCGAAACGTTACTGCGCAAACACTGCGTACTTCGCGCAGTCACAAGATTATCACACTTTCTCTCTATTGCCGCGAAAACGTTGATACATCCGTAGAATTTAATGGCAGTTCCAACGTCATCTTTCAATATTTTTCAATAACGTTGACGCACGTTGTCGGCTTTCAATTACACACTTTTCAATCAATTGTTTCAGAAGTCGTCCATTTGCAGGATAACATTGAAATTATATTATCAAGTGTCTCACGCAGGAGTGAAATTAATTTATTTCCAATTTGTTGCTACTTGCTAGGATCTTTATTTGTAACTTGGGGCCTTTACGAATAACTGATTTTCTCAATAGCGTGCAGTGTTTGTTATGGTTACGCTTATCCACAGACGCAAGTTGAAATGTCGCTCGATTTCTTTAACGACGATTGAAGAAACTTAGGTGTGCTTCGTGACCGTGTCTGCAAAGTATAACACTCTCATTCGCAACTTTAACACGTGTCCCGAAATTTTGTTCGTTAAAGAAATTCTACCGCGATAACACCCACTATCATAAACTATTTCGACTTTCATCGATCATCCGAGTATTTCAGTTGCACCGATGTTTATTTTGAATGTTACTTTCAACCATCGAACGAATATCATTCGTCTCAAACAATCGGTGCTTTTCTCAGTTTATTATTTTCTCAACTATTTGCGAGTAGTTTTCAACTCCTTTCATTGGACCAAACGAGCTACATTGGTCGAAACCCATCGTCTGCCAAGTAGCAAAGAACATTGTTTCAAAAATTGCTCGGAATAAATTTCGTCTGCTCGAGTGGATGTCTATCGATCCGGAGTCGGAGGAAACTCGGGGAGCCACGTAGCCGAGATTCCCTGTCCAAGTTTGCGCCTTTATCGCATAATCCGATACAATCGCGACGTTATTGGCTTCATTTGCGGGACGACACGAGCTAGAAATTCACCAGTTGCTCCTCCTCCTCTGGATTCCTCGAGGGAACTCTTCGAGCAGTGGACGGACCCTCGTTAGAAATTCATGCTTTGCCCCCTCCGCCTCCCCATTCTCGCGCCTCGCCACTTCAACCCCGTATCGCGAGCTCTCGAAAGCTCTCTTTTCGATGAACCTATCCGCGATGCGCTCGTCGCCAGCTTCCTGTAAACACGTAAAGCAACTCTGCCGGAAATTTTCACTTTGTCCGCGCGCGCGCGCGCGCGGTGTATTTCAAGCTTGATGGCCTCCTTACCTACCATCCGCGGTAGACGTTTATTTTAAGAGGTTCGAGCCTCGAAATTGATTGTTTCGGAACGACGTTCCAAGGCCAATGAATCCGTTTCTCTCAACGCAAAACGCGTTATTTCTCCGTGAAATTCTGTTATCGTCGTTGTCGTAGCGTAGGTAAAGAAAGATCGTAGTTGGTGTTGTTTCAACGGGTGACACTTTTTACTTTGAGAGGCGCGAGTTTCTTTCTCTCAAGGATACATTCTTTCTCTTGAATATCGCGTGTAAAAACATTGAGAACATCATTCTGAACACTTCCGAAACTTGATCTGGTTCACGTTGAGTGTCAAGGTTCAATAAGGAAAATTCGAGAAATTCCAACTAACCCTAATATTCCAAAGAAAGAAAAGAAAGTAGCTTCAAAGCGAGGATTTTGATCTTCAGAACCACAGTTGTCGGATTTAATATCAATGTATTTAATATTTATATAAAGATATAAAAATATTTTCACACACGTTGGAATTTCGACAATTTTTAAATAACGATGCAAAATCTAAATAAAAAGGAAAAGGATTCGCAGTCGTCGAAAGCAGAGAATTCGCGCTTTTGAAACGAGATCGAGTGGATCCTCGTATGGTCGTTCTTTTCTTGCAAAGTTACATCAGTTACAAAGTTAAATTGTCACTAATTTGAGCGCTAATATCCGAGGCATTTAAATTGTACAATTCGTACAGTCGTGAAGAACCGCTATCCTCCTATAGTCGGTTTAATGACACGCTCGTTGGCCACTCTATCAACGAAAATTACGACAGAGATTCCGCTTTGCGCTGTGCGCTGTACACCGGTCACGGTGACCTGAAACCGGGAGAAAAGGGATCGGTGGCAGAAGGATCGCCGAGGAAACGCGAGTACGAGATCGCTGCAATCGCAGTTTACGGTTATAGGACAGTTTTGTAGAGTGGCTGTCCAGTTAAGTTGGACTTTAATTCTCGTGGACGAGGTCACGTACGGAGGCAGTCACATAAATGTTCCTTACTGGAGCGTTGTTCTGTCCCCCTGCGGCCAGTTTGTTTCGCCGCAGTTTCGTTCGTTTCGTTCTCTTGAAAAAAGACCGCTTCAAATTCTTCCTTCTGTACTATTCTGCTCGAACGATCGTCTCTGCGAGAGGAAATGTACAAATTAGGTGGATACACGAATCCAAAGTTGATCTATAAAGTGTGCGATTAAGCTCAAGTTCCCCCCCCCCCCCCTTTTTTTTTCAATTTTTTTACAATCTCCGTGTAAATTACCGCGAAATGGATCTAGTTTTCTAGCGAGGGATCCAGGTTTCGTTCGCACGTGAGGCGTGTTAATAAATCTTTCGAGCTCGCGATGGAACACGGAACGGGCGATCTCAAAAAACAAGAACCTGCCTTTTGACGTATGACTCTTAATAAATCAGGAAACGCCGAATGTACTTCTGCAAAATGCACGGTCAACGGTTATATGGTTATCCATCACGGCTGATTTCATTACCGGCGCGTTAGAATAATCTTACTCTAGAAAATGAAAGTCGAAGAACCAAAACATTCTCATCGGAAAAATTTCTCTCGAGACTTATTAGAGCTCAAACTTCAATTTTTGCCTTTCCTGAGTTAGATTCATTTCACACATTTTTCGTTCAACAAACAGTTTTTTCATTCGCTAGCGCAACCTGCGGATACTAACAGACAGCACAGTCGGATTCATAGATACTGGTGTGTGTAACATTCATCTAAATCGTTGATGACTGAATGTCCTTGAAACATTCACTCACATCACAAGTGATAATACAGTATATTTGATAGCTCTATCGAATTTTATTTAGGGGGTTCGAGATGCATGATGGAAGGATTTGAGGTTCTTGGAAGGACGAATGGAATTGGGGTAGATGAGTGAGAGAGAGAGAGAGAGAAGAAAGTTATACGTTTATAAGATGCTTTTCGTCTCGGGGAGTTACTTAGACTCATCATCAGTGGGGCCTGATGGCAGCGACTCTCCTTTACCCCAGACACACGCTTGTGTTGTTGTAACTAAACCCGCTAAGGCTGGCCCAATAAAAACACCCATCCTAGCGCGGAGTTCCGCACACTGCTTGCTTAACGTCGGAGGTCGGTAGGACCTCGACGCTAGGCGCGCAGCCACTTGCGGCTTGTGCCAGTCAGTGTTCGAAACTCGTAGTGGAGGAATCCTAGGCCGCTACAGCTTGCACGTACATTTTTGTGACGCCAGTGATTTATCTCGGCCGGTGTGACGTTTTCACGAGCGCAGCGTCAACAAGCTTTCAAATTCATCTCGCTTAAGGTTGCGTTTTTATTTCGCCATTCGTCGAGCATTCGCGGAATTTTTCTCCGCTCCGTCGTACGTGCAGCATCTTGGCACGGGGCAGAAACCTCGCGCGATATTGCTCGCACGTATCGATTCGAGCCAGATACCGTCCATGCAGCGTGCAATTTCATTGAGCATCCTTTGATGTTTTCTCTGTGAGAGAAAAAGGGGGAAAAAGAAGCGGCATTCTGCGGATCGTGTCGAACCGATACGAGTATCTGTGCGTTGCCCTTTGATACCGCGCGACGAGATTGCAGATTTCCATGTAAACTGTCGCGTCAAAGTTGTCGAACGCGTCGCCGTCGCGTTGTTACGGGTCTGCGTGAAATCCGAGTCTCCTCGGCTTTGGTTTCTCTCGACTTTCGTTTCAATGTCGCAAATAACGATTACGGGAGAAAAGAAGTATATTCGAGCTCGATAGAAAAAATTGTTCTGCGTGCAACTTGGCGAAAGGTAGCTGAAGGTGTGACGATCCAGTTGGCGATCCAAGCCTCCTCTTTGACGGATCTATGTCAGTCTTTCTCCTTTTGACGATGGTTTTACATCGTGTGGCAAACGTTCTCAAACGGAAAACACGGAAACAATTGTTTTCCTGGCTAAATCTGTCATCGTCTTGAGGATTGAATCCTTCTCTTTACAGCGACTCTTTAAAACTTGTGTTGTGCTTTAAAAATTTTCCTTCTTGTGCTGTTTTATTAAATCTTGATGAAATTAGGGTTGAACGTCAATTTTATTAGGATTTCTTGAATTTTCCGAGGTTCAGTAATATCGTGAAGCAGGTTTTAAAGGGGAGGCTTCGATCTTCCGAAGATTACGGTGGATCTGGTCGTCAAGAAAAACTTTCCAGCGATTTTGAAGGCGTTTAAATTTCTGCAGTCTTCGACAGGAAAAGTATCCTTTGTTTCACGATGTAAAACTATTGTGCTATTACGTTATTATATCGTACAACGCTAAACGTATATTCGTACATTCGTTACAATTATATTTACATCACAGCAAAAATCAGGGGATACGAAGCGATAAAAAAGAAGAAGCATTTCTGATGTTCTTGTTTAATAAAAAAAAAAAAAGAAAAATCAAATGCTTCTTGCAGTATCCTCTAATTTTTCTGAGCAGCATATTTCGTCAAAACAGAGAGACACACTCTAAATCGATAGTCCGTTTTATTTCAATCCGCCGCCATTCCACGAGCCGTTCGCCACAGTATCGATCACAAAAGAGTTTCAAACCGAACCTCGGAGGAGCGGCTGGTTTCTGCCCCTGCGAGCGAAACCTTCTCGATTCCGCGACAACCGGGGGGGAGAACGGGGAACGATAAGGGAACGACGAAGGTTCGCGCGTGTGCAGAAGGCCCCTCTCGTGTTATCATTGACTTCCGGGACGTGAATCGATTGCAGCGTTGCTGACGGATCGATTACCCCGACGGAGGATGCTAACGCGTACCCGCGGACGTGGTCGGATCGGCCGCGATCGTGCGGATCGAATTAGGTAGCCGCAGAGCGCCGCAAGTTCCGATCGACTCGGAACGGAGGGCAAACCTTATTGCAAACCTGCCGCAGCAGCGAGAGTTTATGATTGACTCTTCCCGATGGAGATTCCGATCTGAGAGAACGCCGGATCTAATCGCATCCCCGGACAGTCGACCGTTGAACTTGCGATTTTTCGAGTTTTCAGGATTTTTCGATTCGTGGGTGTTCAAGGGAGTACTCGAAGACCCCAGAAAAATGTAACTAGATTATAAATTTGTCTCAATTTTGCTTGTACTTATTCGCGTGTCACTATATTTTTACCTCCGTCTTTTGTTATTCCAATTATCAATTATTGGTCGAACTTTGACAAATAATTACTCTGCATTGGGAATAGTTTAATTTCATTGAAAGTTTTGATATCTTTAGTTTTACTTATTATGGTAATAGCCGAAGAATTTAAATTGACAAGTAAATTTAAAATTTTTTTCCCTTGTTGCATATCCTTTGTATTTAATTTTTACTATCGATTTGAATCGTGTCCCTTTTAACTTAATCAGAGAGTGAAGTCAGAACTCGTCAGAAGATTGTTTGTTTCAATTTTGTCTTAAATTTGCCTCAATCTTATTTTACTGCTTAAAGGGATTCTTTCAACGGAACAAGTAAACAAATTTTCAATTTATGAAATCTCCGAGAAACTCGAAAAATGTTCCGTGGGATTAGTTGTCAGCACTCGCTCGATGCGATTATTCTCGAAACAAGCGTTTAGACGTAAGAGGGAGGGAGAGGGGAGGGAGGGGGGGGGGCGTAAGGCACAGCTTGAAGATCTAAATCTAAATTTATGGCAACAGACGTAACGTAACGTAAGAAAATATCTTGCTATGGTTTTCTCGTTTAATTCCAATCGCGTAATCGCGTCGGCGGTGCAGAGCGTTAAACCAGATCTCGGTCCCGGCACATTATACCTCTTCAACCGCGCGGGTTAAACCGCTTCCCGGTGCTCGTCGCCGCGTATCGATTCTCGAATCGTGGCGTCGCTCCGTCGAGGCCGCTCGATTTATTAATCACGATTAAAAGCGGGCGCGGAACGCATCGGAATTGCTCGAATTACGACACGGCGCGATTCTACCAGCAATAGTGATAACGATCGGTAATATCGGCTGCTCTTCGAGGTGCGCTGGATTAATTTATCCCTGGACCCGGCACATTAATTACATCAGCGGTCGATTAATTATACTTTGTTTCTTTCCTACGTCCTTTCCCGCGAAAGATAAACTCTCCGCGATCGTAGGGAGAAAGCGACAAATTGGCGTTTCACGATGGCCACGAGAATGAGTATAAAAAGTATTTAGGTTGTTGATTGCTTATATAGTCGTTCGTTGTTTAAAACTTAAAAAGATGAATGAAGTATTGCAGATGCATACTGAACAATTATGGACCGAGAATAGTAAATAAAATCGGCAGAGTTGCTTGAATTTCGTCAAACGGTGTTTTTTAAAAGTTTAATCTGAACAATGAAACGTGTCGCTAAACTAAGAAATAATAACAATTTAATAAGTTTAACGAGTTGTAAAAGTTCGTATTTAATGACGATGTTCTTTGATACGATGTTTCATAAGACAGTCCCTGTGCAAACGGTGCTCGATAGAATCTGAAATTGAAAATGATGTTTCATATATTTCATATTTATATTATTATTATATGTTATATATTCTCTTTGCACGTGCTCTAGATCGCCTTTGCGAATATTAGTGCTTGAAAAGTAATTTGAAAAGTAACGAGTAATTGCAACAGTAGACAAGTAAATAAGTAAAATTGCAAGGTGATAAGTAAGGCAATAAATAATAAGATTCTGGTCATCGTAAGTGTAAAATAATTGTAAACACGAAGGGAGATATACTGTAGAACTATGTTGTCAACGCTCAGCTGTAGAAATAACGTAGGATTAATCACCGACGTTCAACTAAAATGTTGAAAATGACGTAGACCTACATTACCGACTTCAGCTAATGAACTTAAAACGACGTAGAACCACGTTACCTGTGGTCAAACGTTTCAAGAAGGATAAACATCACACTCCTTGCAATGTAATGAGATAAATTTTGTTAAATTTGTAAAATTAGGAATAAATCGCGATGACGGAGGGACTGTCTGTTTGAAAAGGGAAAGAAAAGAACACGTACGCTGCTAAGAACGACGATATTCGCATTTTTCTCGAAATTTACGAAATCCAGGGGGATCGTGAAATCTGTCTGGATCTGATCTTGCGAAACGAAACGAAACGAGCGCAAAGTTGGTAACTAATTTGTCTGTTTCCTTGGACGCAGCTGTTTGCCGGGACCGCCTGTATGTTCAAGTCTCATAACAAGGTTTGTTCCAATATACATCAGTGTGCCTTCGAACGTTGTGTTTGCCTCTCTGATATGCTTCAGTTCACAGTGGTGTCGTCGTCACGTTTTTATTTTCTCACCGCGTGTGTGTTGTACGTAGTTTGCACATTTCCTTTTCGAAAAAACCTCTATCGTAATTTAGAACAACTTGGTGTCAAACGCGACGACAGAAAACCAGAGTGTCTGTCGTTCATCCCTGTCAGTGCACTGCTTGCCAGTCGAGGCTGCAATTTGGCATCACGTTGTCAGCTGAGAGTGAACAATGTGTGTTGAGTATATTAAACTCTGTACGTGGTTGAGCACTGAATTAAAACTTAAAAAAGAAAAGACACATTTTTATGTGTTCGATCCGTTTGGAAATATCGCTGTATACGCAGGATGTCGAAAGGTGCAAAGACGCCCAAAATTACACAGTTGCACATTTGTCTCTTGGCCTTCGTATTCCCCTTGAAGCTGAAATTCAGCGAACGTCCTCGCTTTGGGATCGAGGACGAGTGGAAGAGGCACCGAGCGACTAATTGTTTCCTCGGCGCCGCGGTGACACGTAGACGAGAAGGAGAAAAGCAAGGCGAAAAAGGAAGGAACGAAATCAGAAGAATCGAATTAGCCGAGCCAGGGGGAGACCCTTGCTCTTGCACGCCGTCTTTTCGTCTTGCTGGTTCCCTCCCCCCCGTCGGAGGATGCTGCGAATTTGCCGAAACGACTGGCCACCTCTTGGTTCCCTTTGAGTTCCCTGAATTTCCACGTAATGTAATTTCGTCCGCGACGATCCTCCTCGCTCCTCCTCGTGGTCCTGCAAGCTGCTGCCGCCGTTGGCTGTTGCAGGTCGCGCGTCCTCGCTTGGAATATCGTTGTTTGCTTTCCGCGCACGTAGTTTGTTAGACTCGTCCGTAGCATTTGCTTCGACCATTTCACGCGTTGTTTGCGGAATCATCTTTTCATTCCCGGGGAGCTGACGCGAGCGAGAGTTTAACGGGGCCCGCGTGTACGAAGAAGAAGTTGAAAATTGCCTTATCGATCCAATTTCTGCCTTGTTGTTGACTCGGATCGGAAGCTTTAATTTGTCAAATGACTTTTCAACTACAATTAGGCTACTATCGATACCTTCAGGTTTTTTTTTATAATACGCGCATAGATAAACTGTGTTTGTGCTAATGGCTTGAATCAAGTTGCACATTCTTTGGATTTAACGCGACAGACTCTGTCACGTTCTTGCTCCAGAAACGATACTTGCTGATTAGGTATCCAGAAAAGATCCTATCGATTTTTGTCGATCTCCGGGGATTATTCTGAGAATGAAATCCACTTTTTAAAAGTGGAAGAAAACTGATTGTTGCCATTTATCGTGACAAGTTAGGAAGAGTTCAAGGAGCACTGGTAAATGGCAAGAAATTTTCGACTCCTCGGGACAATGCCCAATCATGTGTCATCAAATCATGACTCATCCTCAAGTGGAATTTGATTTATAGTACTTGTTTCTGAATTTAGACAACCGTATTAGGAACAGTTACGGCAACGAAGTTGACAAGTGAAGATCCTCCCACGATTAAACGACTTTTGTAAAAACGTTGGGATCAGAAGGTTCGTTCGAATTATTTCGCGTGGAAGAACTTTTCTTGACAGCCGACGTTCAATTCAATCCGAGAACGTGTCTATCGATACATGTCTGTCTATGTTGTTATATTGGGTTGTCCGGAAAGTTCCTGCCGATGTAATATAAATTTAACATTTAATAAATGTATGCCAAAATTTAAATCTTCTGCACGAACTTTCCGGACAACCCAGTATTACTCAAAGTCCTCAAACAAGACAATCATCGACGAATGATTTTTGCGATTACACGCGGGTCTCGATCGACAAAAAAAAAAAAAAAGAAAAAAAGAAAGGAGAAAAAATTCACCGAGCGCAAGGAGACTCGGAATTAGTGTCGAGCGCGATTGCTCTAATGGAGGAGTCGTACATAGGAAAACGGGGTCGCGTGTTCCTCCGGCAGGGCAGAAATCGTCGCCGGCGAAGAATGCGAACACTAATTGACGGGATGGTGGATTGTTGCACGCCAATACCCGTAACCAATACGGGATTCGTGTAATTGGACGCGTTTGTTGGTTCGTTCGCGCCCGCCTGGTAATTACAGTTAACACGATGCGACTGCCTCTGGCAGTTCGTTCACGCCTCGTGTCGATCGATCGCCTCCTGTCGCGTTCTCCGAATGTTTCTTCGAAAGATTTAAAAAAGCAAGCGCTCGTTGTCGAATCCTCTGGCAGGATTTCTGCATCGTGTGGAAACTGGAACGCGCGGGTGTGTGTTTGAAATTGGAGACAGTTTGGTGTGCGCAGTACCGATTCGGAGACTTCGGTAACAAAATCGTGCGACGATAAGCCTGAATTCGCCTTTTGGACCTTCCAAAACACGTTTGTTCATTTTCGTTCCAAGTTTATTGACACTTTTCCACTTTGAGATGCTGGAAATTGTCGAGTGTAAAAACATTTTTTTTCACGGCTGGAAACCATAGGTTTTGAAGGTTCAAGTCTGCTCTTTATACTGAACTTTAAGTAAAATCTTACGTACGAATTGGTTTTGAGGTTCAAGTTTGGGTTTCAAGGTTCAAGTGTGGGTTTCAAGGTTCAAGTTTGGGTTTGAAGGTTCAAGTTTGGGTTTGAAGGTTCAAGTTTAGGTTTGAAGGTTCAAGTTTGGGTTTGAAGGTTCAAGTCTGCTCTTTATACTGAAATTTAAGTAAAATTTAACGTACGAATTGGTTTTGAGGTTCAAGTTTGGGTTTGAAGGTTCAAGTTTGGGTTTGAGGGTTCAAGTTTGGGTTTGAAGGTTCAAGTTTAAGTTTGAAGGTTCAAGTTTGCGTTTGAAGGTTCAAGTCTGCTCTTTATACTGAAATTTAAGTAAAATTTAACATTTATTGAATTTATTGACATGGAATTTCTTGAATTTTCGTTGTTCAAAGTTTAATAAAACAAAGAAAAAATCGTCCGCTACCAGTGAATCGAAAACATTCTAGAAGAAAATAATTGTTCCATGGAAAGTGGAGGTTTCGCGCTTCGAATTTATCGTCGTGCCATTTCGTTTCGCGCAAGTTGCAACGCGAGATGAAATAGGCGCGAGTTGGCCCGTTCCCATCCGCCGAGACCATAATTCTCCGCGCGAAAGTAATCCATACTCGCAAACGGAGCACGCTCCGTTCTAAAAGCAGGAAATCACCAAGCTGAAACCGCGTGAAAACCAACAACCAGCGACGCTATGTTATTTATCAGGGCATTTCCATTATAACGCGTAACAGCCAGCAAGCCGGCTGAAACTTATGATTTCCATCGATCCGTGCCGCTCTTTGGCACAAAAAAAAGAACCCAAAACCCAGAATGCTCTGATTTGCCAAGTCAAACAACAGTCTAATCGTCGCGAAACGTTCATTTCGTCGAACAGAAATCGTGCGGGCAGAAATTCGTCAAAGGTTGGGGGGGGTGATAATTGGCAAACAACGGCATAGAATGCGGGCAGGCAGGCGCGCGTGCGAGACAAACGAAAATTAATAATTTCCCGTGGTCGACGATCGACGTTATCGATCTCGTTCGCTCGCAAAACGGAGAAACGAAATTGGGATCACTGCGCGAGAGAGAAACGATCCGTAGGATTTCACGAGCCGCTCAACGAGCTCTAATTACTGACGTCAGCGTGTCGTCAGGTCAATCTACGGTATTTCAAGTTAAACTGGACGACACGGCCCGGTCGTTGCCGTCCAGTTTCTTGCGAGAGCCGTGAAAGAAGTCGAAAGAAGCCGCGCGCCGTCCTCCTTCCGAGATCGAGATCGTGATCGCGATCGCGATCGCGATCGCTTCTGGGCTCCGAGAGAGCCTGGTAGTTTGGCCGGACTGTAGTTTGCTAGTTCGATGACACGAACCTTGACACCGATAGGACCGACTGGACGCGGCCGAAATGGACGTGATTCGGGGCTACGTGAGTGATAACCCCTGAAACGCGCTTCCTGCCTCTTTCATCTACGTGAAATCTGGCATCGGAGTTACTCGCAATTTGGTTCCCTCCGTCTTTGACAAAAACTCGATTATCTGTTTCCGTGGAATTTTTGTGTTGCACTTGCAATTTGAAGCACTTTTGAGTAGTGTTCTCGTGGAACAGGGGATTCTGGAGGGAATCTGTGTAATAGAAGTTGCCCAACTAGACGTTATATTATAAAATATTTTTAGAATATTTTAATTAAATGTCCATTTTGATATTCGAGTATTATTCGTTAAATTCAGCGTCAGTACTCGTTACGGATATCGACGAATGATTTGTTTGTTCCTCCGGCAGAAAAGTTGTTATTTTCGCAGTTTCTTCCACAAGTTTCGTTCTGTCCGATGCTAAGAACACTTCTCGAGAAAATTCTACGATAAAAAAGCTCAACTTTTTCTATCCCTGTTTAAAATCGATGTGTAACGTGCTGTGTAACATGCTGCGAATGATAACGATCTTAATAATTGATCGACGTTACTTTGGTAGTCGTGTGGTTTCTAATTTTAGTGCTCGATGACGTGACAGAGGCGTTATACCCACGCTCAAGAGTCTTGGGGCAAGCGCTGTATTTGCTCGAAAAGTGGAAAAAGTTAAACGATACTTCGTACAACCTGAAAAGAATTTGATCAATTCTGGGTGCAGAAATTATTCGTAGACCCGATGAGAAATTGTCGATACTTGCAACTCTTACAATTTTTGGACAATAAATTTTAAAGGATTTTTGTAAAGTGGGGGATATTTAATCTTGAAGATCCTGGTAGATTTAGTTGTGAAAAAAATACCTTTGCTTGAAACTTTACTTCTTTGAAATGACGTAAAATCATCTCGCTACTGCGGAAATAAAAGTTTCGCGCTTAAAAATGAGTCTGGATAGTGTACGAACACTTTCTGCACCCAATGTATAAGAATTTTAAACAAAAGTACACCATTTTCAACCGAATGTTGACGCTACACCAACAACTAAAGATGTAGTATGATATTAAAGAAAAAAAATTAAAATAAGCATGGTGTAAGAAAAAGTTAATAATACAATAAAAAACACAAGCTTCTATTAAAAATCAACCGAGTATCTAAAAAACTGCACGACTTGTAGTACAATTCGATGACTTTTTTGCCATAAAATTTTATCGATATGCAAACATTTGAATCGATAGAAAACAAATTACAGGCGCGATCACTCAAGACACAGTACCAGCAACGCCACTCCTACTCGAGGTCTACCCCACGCCCCCTCGCGAATCACGTGACCCAAATCAACCAATCGCTAATTTTCGTTGCATCAGCGTTGCACCTGAAGGAGCCCAATTTTCTGGGTTACCCTCGCTAAAATCACTTTCAGTGATAAAATATATATTGAATATACTTATGAATACATGTATATATATATAATTTCCACAGAAAGTTATTTAAATTGGTCATTTCAAGTTAATTGACACTGTTAAAACCGAAAACTGCCTCAAGACTTTCGAGCAACGTGGTAATTGGTGTGACTTTAGATTTTATTTACAATGTTGGAGTCGCATTGCTGTGACACGTGGAATTTTTTCTTTCAGCTGGGGGACGCGATGTTCGTCGAGCTGCCACGTGTCCGATTGGACGGCGGCGCACGTGCTTTCCGGCAGCATTGGGGTTACGAGTCACGACCCCTGGCACCGCCACCGCCATTGATCGAAGAAGACGAAGCGGCGATCGAGCCGGAGACAGTCAGCCTGCGGGAAGCCAACACCGCGTCGCCGATAGGTGAGTCCGTCAAACGCACGCTCGCGATTAATCTCGCCTAACCGGCGATTTAATACCTTCGTCGAACTCGGGAAATCGTTTCGAAACGGACTCCTCGACTGCTGAGAAAGAACGAGAGTGAAAATTGAAGTAAACAAGGTAGCTCGACATTTCGAGAGACAATTTTTCAGATTGAAACTTTGTTCTCAGATCTCGAAAAGATCAACCACGTACGTTTGGCGAGACAATTTTTCAATTTGAAACTTTGTTCTCAGATCTCGAAAAGATCAACCACGTACGTTTGACCGTGATGTTTGCAGTTTGACTGCCGATGATCACCCCTTCTAATTTTTGTTAATTTTTTTTGTTTTTCTTTTTGTTGGCACACCAATCGAACGTAACAGTAAAGGTTGCTTGACGTTTCTCTAATTCTCGAACGATTAAAAAAAAAAAAAAAAAAAGAGGAGACGAGAATGAATTTTTCGGATTTGTTCGTTTCGTGACCAGGAGGGGAATCGTTGCTACTTAAAAGTCGCTTCATTTGCAACGCAATTTCCCGTGGCGAGGCAGCGGCGCTTCATTATTCAGCAGCGGCGCGAATCTTGCTCGGCCGTGTTTAATGACGCCGCGCTAAATAAACGCGCGGGCAGAAAGGGCTGTCGCGACCCGCGATGCGTAACGAGAACACGGAAGCGTCAGAGTGGCAGGGTTTTTTCGAGTCCCCGGGGCGGACAAATCGGCAAGCGTGACCGGTCGATGTTTCATCTCGGGCCTGCGGGATCAAGACCACCCAAGGTATTAATTGCGCTTTGTCTCAAACAGTCGTCGACCGTTGCTGACAAACTGGCGACCGACGCGCGCCTCGTGCCGCGTAACGAGCGGACATTGTTCGACAGGTGCAATTCGCCGAGTGCGTGCCGGGGCCTCCTCTCTCGTCGAAAGTGCTCGCCGACAAACAGGCCTCGCCACTCGCCTCCCCTCTCGCGTTCAATTTTTAATCGCCGGCAATTAGCGCGACGACAGTTGCGGGGATTCTGCCCGCCAGGACGCAATCGTTAGGGCGGCTTTCGAATCGATGGACGTGTTGTTGCCGGATATTTTTCGCAATTGTTTCGCGAGTGTTTTCTCTTGGATGGGCACACGGGACAAGCTGGAGTTTCGCTTGTGTTGTCGAGGGTTCGTCTGATTTTATATATACAGTTCGAAGATGTAGCAAAATGTTTAAAACCCAATTTTGTAACGGGGAGATTTTTATATAATCGCGATTGTGCGACGAATTTAGTCGCGAAAAGAAAACTTTTCAATGCTTTTAGAGACGTTTGAGCTCTAACAATAATCTTTCTTCTTACGAGCTACGTAAAAATATGTAAAAATATTTTTGACGAAAAGAAATTCAGGGCTTTCAAACTAAGAAAGAAAGCCAGAAATTAAATGTTTCATTTGGTGCTTCGATATATATATATACCGTGAGGAATAGTGTTTTAATTTTCATAATTAGAACAACACAATCGTAAAAATTAACAAACTAATCCTAGTTTCTAATTATTTTCTTTTTTATACATGAAAATTTAATCGATTCATAGACACTGAAATGCTAGCGTCGCGTAGCGGCGAAGCGATGCAACTAAAATCTACTGCTGTCTTCGTTGTACACTAATGCTCTCGTTTTTTCGCCACGTCTATCTATCCTTGACGCACGCTATTGCGCTTCTTGTATACAAACGACAAGACGAATGCTGCCATCTATCATATTTTTTTTATTTTACCCTCGACCGTAAACAAGGAGCGCAGAAACATGCGGGAGAGACATGTCGTACGTGCTGCCATCTGTGCACATCTCGGTTCAAACTGGAATTAAAAAGGTAAAACGAAAGTATCCGACAGATGGCAGAACGTGTCATATTTCAATTCCGCAATAATAATTATTAATAAATCGAATCAAAGATTCACATCCAAAATTATGTATCAAACTTGTTGCTCACAGTTTTATCTATGTGCACGAACTACTTTCATTCAAATTTCGAGCGTAATTTGCACGAAATCAAATGTTATTCATGCGATCATTTCGATATATCGAACAAAAATTTTTAAACATTTATACTCGCAGCCGAAGGAAACATGGAAAGTTGACAATCTAATTTGAAAGACGAGATTATAAGATTAGAGAAATTACTTCTTTTGTAAATTAAATGTTTTTTTAAGAACAAGTGGTGTTCCGTCATCTATCGGGGACTCTTGAAACGAAAGTCCATTACCAACTTCGGTAGATGCTGCCATCTATCGCAGTTTTCTTATTTTTCGTTTTAGTTTCAATTAAAATCGCAAGGTGCTTAGATGGCAGCATCGTCGTAGACGAGAAGGGCACTAATGCGCAACTTGCGAGGATAAACTTCTGTGATATGAAAGACAAGGAAAGCGCTAGAGTACAAGAAGAACAGCGATAGATTTTAGTTCCATCGTTTCACCGCTACGCGACGCTAGCATTTCAGTGTCCATGAATCGAAAGTCTTCATTTGCAAAAAGAATTAATTAACCGAATCGATTTGTAAACTTTTGTAATTTCCTCTTCCAAATGAGAGTCCCAGCTTTCCTTCTACATGGCATTTGACTTATAAAATGCACGTGTAAGGATTTGTCAATTTTTCCTCAATAGATCGAAACTCTCGTTTAATTAATATTTAATTTCTCGCAAATCATGTTCGAAATTTGCCATGTTAAAATTATTTAGATGTATATGGGGTTTTGAACACAGTTTTTATTTATTCAATTAGTTACTGACAATTATTGACGTTTTTATATATAGGATCAGGGCTATGAATTTACATAAAACTGGCGTTTTATCGAATTAATTTACGAATTAATTTTCAATTTGTAACGCAAAGGATGAAATCTAGGATTTTATATGATATAACTGTTTTTCACTGCAGATTTTTTTTTCTTATCAGAATCATTAAAAAGATCGTTAAAAATTAAATTAAACGATATTTCGTCCTTAGTCCAACAATATTCTCTTCTCGAGCCACAAGTATTCTTCTGTAAATTACAACACAAAATTACTCGTCAACAAATTCTGACTTTTATCGCGGCTTCAGCAACCAAGGAATAACAACCAAGATAGCCAATTAAAAAGTTTTGCGTCTTCTCGTTTGAAACAGTGGCTCGCCACTCTTTCTTTCCCTTTTTGTCTTCTTGGAAAAGCTTTGAATATCAACGGTGAGACGGTTTCACGGCGATGGCGATTTTGCGCCGTTTATCATTCTATCCGTTGCAGATCCTTTCTTTCAGGAGCGGAGAAAAAAGAAAAAAAAGGTCCTTTTTATTCCCTCCGTTGTCCCCGTGTCGGCGCAGTCAGCCAGAAAATCAAGTTCACACGAACGCGCCGAGGACAATCGACCTTTGCCACGCGAGGAACATTTTCTCATCAATTCAAATCGTCCCTCCCTCGCGGAGAGGATTTCTCATCTTCCGGCGAATTCTGCCCGCTCGACGGATTTCCCGTGAACTTGCCTCTCCGACGCGCAGTCGATTCTCTCTCTCTCTCCCTCTCTCGAGGAGAAAGAGGAAACAAAAGTCGAGATCCGTCGATCTTGCGACGCGATATACCTGGAAACGGTTGATTCTCCAGGTTTTCCTTCTCTTTAGAGAAAGGCAAAGGTGAATCGGATGGAACAACGTTTTCACTTTGTGGAAAATCAAAGAACAGTTGGATAAATGTTTAGAAGGGTCCCAGGAATAAGATACATTTGTGAAAATATATTTATATTTATAATATAATATAATATACAATATAAATATATTTATAAATATTTAATAGATTTAACAGAGAGATGTCAAATCCAGAATTGCCTCCTACGTAAATGATTGTTATTTTCAAAGTTTTAACCCTCTGTGACTTTAAATTTTGTATAATAATAATAAGTAAACTTCCTATAAATGCACGAACAAATAACGAGGTGATTAAGTTTGAAACGATACTCAGCTTAGATCGTCTTTTCAGCTTGAAACACGGTGTGCAAAGAGTCCTTCAACTATATTTTATATTTGAAAGATTCAATGGATTTAACAGAAATGTTAAATGATCGATGGGAAAATTTCCATCTTGGAAATATATTATCTTCAAAATTTTAGCTCCTATAATATGCATGAACCGGTGATGAAATGATTAAACTTGAAACGATAGAGCTTTGATCGTCCTTTCAGCTTGAGACACGGTGTAAAGTAAAATGTATGGGAAACTTGCTTGTAAGTTTCCCGGTTTAATCTTCCCGTGAATTTTGCAAACCATATTAAATTCTTTGAGATTACGAGGTTGTAAGCTCGAGATTCTGGACCAGCTCGCGAGTTGAAAACTTACAACGGTTTGGATTTATGGAAGCCAGGCTTTAGAACTCCGAACCGTGTCTTTAGGTGCTTTTAATAAATTCTCACAAGTGCGAGACTGCGAACGAATATTTATTCAATGATTCGACCACGAAGCGAAGACTGCGCTGAGAAAATTAAAAGTCAAGATTTTCTTGGCAAATGTTTTCACTCTTGGAACTCTCTTTTTAATCCTTGGATGGACTGTTAATTAAAGTAATAATTGTATACTGTGCCATTTGAATTATCTACTATCTTACTATTTGTATAATTATCTAATGTATCCTTTGGAGAAATTTCATTTCCTATTTCATATAAATTGAACTCTAATTATTAACTAAATTTCTAATTAAACTAAATAATAAAATTTTATCGATATGCAAACATTTGAATCGATAGAAAACAAATTACAGGCGCGATCGCTCAGTAGTAGGCAACGCCACTCCCACTCGAGGTCTACGCCACGCCCCCTCGCGAACCACGTGACCCAAATCAACCAATCGCTAATTTTCGTTGCATCAGCGTTGCACCCCAGTGACAAAAATAGTTCTGTTATTTGTGCAAAGGTTCAAATCTTTTTCAATCTTTATTCTTCAAATGAAATATTGCGCGAAGAAGAGAATACCGAGGTTGTCGTCCAAGGATTAACACAGAAAATGATTCTACGATTTCTCAAGTTTCTTTTTCACTTGTTACAATCGTGTTAGAAATTCTCAAATTGTTTCGACGCTGACGTAAATCAGACTTCGAACGAACCACTCTTTCTCTCCGTGTCTTGGTGAAAGTCGCACGTCAAACGTGATTGAAGGAAGCAAGAATTTCAGCATCGGGAGCCGGTATTAAAGGGGCAAGAGAGCTCCAGGGGTAGAAACATCTTTGGGCAAACGCGTCACTCTCTCCCCTCCGTTTCTCCTCTTCGTCCGGCTTCGTAACCACGCGCGTGATTATAATTATTATTGAAATTGCACGCCGCCGGTAATAACACGCGTGTAACGGACGCTGTTTCCGAGTGGCGGCGATCACGCGACGCAAGCGGCGATTATTAATTTAAACGTAATGCCACGCTGAGATTGCAGTCTGGATAAACGCGCGAGCGCACGATGGTGTATTTTGCCCGCGTGATCCGCGCCCCTGTGTCGCCCGTTTTCAATCAAAAAAAAAAAAAAAAGAAAGAGAGAGAGAGAAAGACAGAGGGGTTCTGTAAATAATTGCACAACAAATTAAATTAACAAGTTTAACGTACGTCTTTTTAATCACACGAATCCTCCCCGCTGGAAAACGTTGATCTTCGCATCGTTTCGCTTCTGTTCGCGAAAGTTTGTTATTGTTTCATTCTTCCATCGTTTCAAACTTTTGACTAGTGTCTGGTGAGGTTGTAAAGGAATTTCTGTTTGCTAGTTAAATGCATAGTTTAATTGTTAAAATCGTTTCGTCAAACTGAGAGGAAGAGGAACAAGTCCGAGCGGAGGCTGACAAATTCTCGACGCGAGAGGAATAAATCGAGAACCGAGTCTCGACCGTCGTTCGAGCATTGGATATGCCGAGCCACCGGATATGCCTTCGCGCCGGAAGGACCATTCTATAGGAGCGTGTAGCCTCTGTACGGTTAGGTTGGCTCGTGTCAGCGCGCTGGTCCGAGGCGCGTCCGCGTTGCACGCATGAACGCACGCGCCTTTTCCACCCACGTGAACGCATCGCGGACGAATCTTCGCGAACAGAGGCGATCGCAAACGTTCTCTCGTCGTCCGTTCGGTTACGCAACGAAAGGACACGACGATTTCACAACGATTCCACGCGTTTTCAATTTCGAACAGCGAGCCGAATAACTCGGATTCGTCGAGCGAACGACAGATTTCTGCGAGGGAATTTCGAGAATTTTATGGAAACAAATAACTGCGGATGCGACGAACTGGAGGAACAGAAATAGTTCGCGAACAACTTTCGTAGCTTTTCTCGCATTTTCCTCGCACTCGAAAGATTGTTAGATCGTTTGTTTGCAACTCTATCTAACTTGTCGATACGTTTCCTTTTCTTTTTTTAACTATTCATGCCAGACGTGGGTGTTTTGAAAAATTCTCAAACAACATTATTTCCTCTTTAGGGTTACTTCGGAAATAATCTGCAAAGTAACGTTGAAATTGTACTGTAAAGTGCTTCACACGAGAATTAAATTGTTTACTATTTGCCAGGATCTTTATTTGTTACTTGATTTGGTAGAAATAACTGGTCTCTCAGTAACTCAATATTTATATTTTTTATTTTCCGATAATTAGGTAATAGTATAATTACGCTCATCTGAAACACAGCTACATATCACATTGGTTGAAATCCATTATCTGCCAAATACCAAGGAACACTGTTTCGAAAATCTATTCGCAAAATTATTGTCCGAAATAAATTTCGTCTGATCCACAAACTCACGTTTGTACCGCGACAGAGGTACAATTTTCAACTTTTGACTTTGTCAGAGCGGAAAAGATAGGATCGTTTCGTCGGCAAACCGCTAGTTTCGCAGCAATTGCACGGCAATTAACAGAGGTAACGCCAGGCTAGCTCTACGATTTTTACAAGATTTCACAAGAGTTGCTGGTTGCCACGATTTTTCATGGAAGATCGCGTGCAACGCGATCGACAACCGTCAAGTACAGCGGAAAGAACAGCGATTAGGCGTTCCTTTGTCAGCTAATCGAGCGATTCGCATGCTGGTCGTGTACAGAGCGGAGCAAAGGCGACCAAGAACGCTTCCTTGAATCTCTAATGGCTGGAATTGAGGAGAGGATGATACTGGCCGAAGGGTGACTGCAATCTGCTCGACGCTTCTTTCTTCCACCTTGTCAGTGTTCTTTCTCTCTTCGATATCTTGAGAAACTGTCCCAGACAGTTTGATGATCGCGCGATTTGAAAGTGAGATGGTATAGCAGATGATGGTGAGAATTTTTCACATCGGCGCTGTGTGTCGATTTGTGTGTTGTCTCGAAGGGAAATATTTTCGCTCGCAACGAAATCGTAATTGGGACGCTGTTAAAAATAAAAGTGCGCGACAATTTGTTCAAATGAACGAGGGAAAGTCCCTCCTTTTGTCTAAAAACGAAGGCACTATTTAAGAAAGGAAAGGAAGAAAGAGAAATTTGAAATAACGAGAAAGCAAAATTGAAGATAAATGTACATAGTGAGTAGTCAGAGATGAATATATGAAATAAATACGAATAATAATACATATAATAATATTTCACATATGAAGAATAATATTTATTACTATAACAAATTACGAAACAGTAATTTATAAATGTATAATGAAGACAGAAATGTATCAGCTAAAATAGAAAACTAGCACAGTATATAGATGCAATAAGGTGTTTGCGTTTGTTTTGCATTATTTAAGAGAAGAAAGAAGGAAAGCGAAACTTGTAACAACGAATCAAGATCAAAGATGATGTAGTGAGTAGTCAGAGATAAATATGAATAATAATATTATCACTGAAAGTGACTTTGGCAGGGGTAACCTAGAAAATGCAACGAAAATTAGCGATTGGCTGATTTGGGTCACGTGACTCGCGAGAGGGCGTGGAGTAGACCTCGAGTGGGAGTGGCGTTGCTTCTGGGCCTTGCAGTGAGACGAATCGTACTGGGGTACAAGTCGTGCAGTTTTTTTATTTATTTATTACAATAAATTACAGTAATTTATCGCAGTTGTAAATATTATTCTTAATATTAATGCAATGTTATTCTATTAATATTCTCTCAGTATTATTTTATAATATAAATTTGTAAATATAACAAAGACAGAAATATATCAGATAACGTAGAAGATTGATGCAATGAGCACACATACGTACGTAGTGCAATAACGTTCGTTGTCAACTGCCATTTATCCACAATCATAATCTCAAAGAACGTACCTTACTCTTTCGGTGCGAAGCAACGAAAAAAAAGAAAAAGAGAAAAGAAAAATAATACCTGCTTCTCTAAACGTTTAGTTCGCCGAGAGAGCACATTTACGTAACGCGAGGCAACATTGGAAAGTGCTTTCTAGTTTGCTCTTGATACGTCGTAGAAACGAAGTTCCCGACCGGCGGCGGCGTCGCTTCGCCTCGTTTACACCAGGCGACCCTAATTTCCCTATTGTTCGCCAGGCGCGATTTTATGCTTGTACCGGGACTCGTTAGCCGCCGTTGTTCTTCGCCGTAACGTGGAAAAAGATCGCGGATCGTGCTAGCCCGTGTGAACTATCGTCGGCGATTAAACGAGCTCGCCCGGGCCTTCTTGCGTGTAAACTCTGCCTAATCGTTGAGGCCAGCTAACCGTAACACTTACCGATAACTGGCACGTACGTACGTACGTACGTACGCGTGTCCGATTGAATTTTCATCCCCGAAACGTACATTTGATTTGGCGTTTGATTTTGCAAATGTCCAATCCCGCTGCCTTCGCTACGAACGCAGCGCCTGTTAGTCATCTTTATGCAAATGCTGTTGGCACGATCGGCTGCCGATCCGAGCATCTTCGTGCACGTGCTTTTTAACAAATTGACGAGTGGAGTTTTGCAGAGATGGAAAATGATAATTTCTTTCGTCGCGTCGTTTGCGTGTTACAAAATGAAAACAAACACGTTTTATTGGTAGATGTAGATAACATTTAAACGTTCGATCAGCGTTCGGACGTTTGAACAATCGAATGTGAAATACTCGCACCGTTAGAATTTCTTGAAAAGTGAAAAAACCTTGGGCTTATTTTAAAACTTGAGGCCTGAAGTACTTTCGAAACGGATCGTTCATTTTGCTTTAAAATTACCGTGCAACACTGTGACAGCAAAGTGAAGACATTGTTTTCTTCTCGAAAATTCTATAAATTGTCATAGAAACGTTGAGAAATTTCTTTCACGATTGTGCTTACAACGAATTTAAAGATTAAAGTCAATCTTTTTTTCTTCGACAATTTATTGAATTGAAAACCCCGAATGCCGGACTAAAATGTTGCAATTTCTTGAATTTTCATCGTTTAAAGTTGGCTGAGAAATTAAGGACGAGAAAGAATCACGGGAGTTCGTTCTTCGATTTCCATCGTAGATTCGTGAAAAAAGTTTTCCACAATTTCCGAGAGGAAAAGCATATTTTACTTATCCACCTACCGCTCGATGTAAAAATATTTTAAAATAAAATGAAAAACGTGGTCAAATTTGACACTGTATTTTTTCTCACGAAATATAAATTTTGGACAGTTTCGATTTATTTACAATTAGTGTTCGAACATTTCGCTCCGTTCGACACGTTCACACGGCAGCGATCGACCGACGCGATGATTCGCAATCGTCGCTTCACGCTCAGTTTAATCCACTTGTTTATTTTAGAAAAACGACTTCCTCCAAGGCGGGGCACGTTTATCGTCACACCGACAACCGCGTATCCTCCGGTTGTCCCAAGACGCAAATTCGCTAACGCAGACAGTCCGTCTCCAACCGTCCTCCGCGTTTAACACTTTCCGGGCCGGTATCTTTGAAACCACAGTCGCGTGTTCAACAAACATTGTCAATCGTTTATTAAAACTATCATTGCGGAAGTTTTAGGAAACAATTGTTGTTTTATTGTTTCGACGCTGTAACTATATGCCTGAATTCAGACTTTCGTTTTTTTTTTTTTACAAAGATTGATATCAATTTCTGTTTAGACAGAAGCACAATCATGCAAATTTTCCATTTTGTTTTAAGTGTCACTTGAATGTATCTCGATGCACGATAACGTTCTACTGTCGTTTATTTATTTATGTCGACGTGTTTTCTGTTAATCAATCAGAGTGAAGTATAATAAAGTGTCAGTCGTCAACTGGCCAATGTGACGTTCCATCTAACAATAAGACACGACTGCAACGACTGGAGTCTTATTAGAAGTGTTGGGTGTCGAACAAGCCTCGGAGAACTTGAGCGCGAGAAAGTTTATTACTTCCTGCGAGATTCGTTTCATGGCCCCCCAATTATTGGTGTAGTTTGACGGTTATAGTGATTTCGAGCAATTATGATAAATTGCGTTTAAACACTCTTCGTTCAACGACGGTAATGAGAAGATTAAACGTGATTAACTTGTGCTTGCCGTGGCGATATTCAACCTCCAAAATGCTATCGTTGAACAATAGCCACGTGGCTCTCGAAATTTTAACCCTTTCAGTTCGATTTGTTTTGAATGTTGAAGGTTAGTTAGCTAAAGTAATGTACAATTCAATATTTTTTATTGTTATAATTGCTCAAAGCACGATAACTTTTAAAATTCACTGTTTATTGTAGGTTAGGTTTGGGTTAGATCAACTACGATAACTTTCAAAATTCAAATTCACTACTAATTGTAGGTTAGATTCAGATCAGGTTAAGTGTGATAAATTTTGAAATTCAAATCCGCGATTCATTATAGATTAGATTCAGATTAGGTCGAGTGCGATAACTTTTAAAATTCAGATTCGCTATTCATTGTAGGTTAGGTTTAGGTTAGGTTAAGTGCGATAAATTTTGAAATTCAAATTCGCTGTTCATTGTAGGTTAGATTCAGATTAGGTCGAGTGCGATAACTTTTGAAATTCAGTTCGCTATTCATTGTAGGTTAGGTTTAGGTTAGGTTAAGTGTGATAATTTTCAGAATTCAAAATCCATTGTAGGTTAGATTCAGATTAGGTCGAGTGCGATAACTTTTAAAATTAAAATTCGCTATTCATTGTAGGTTAGGTTTAGGTTAGGTTAAGTGCGATAACTTTCAAAATTCAAATTCACTACCAATTGTAGGTTAGATTCAGATTAGGTCGAGTGCGATAACTTTTAAAATTAAAATTCGCTATTCATTGTAGGTTAGGTTTAGGTTAGGTTAAGTGCGATAACTTTCAAAATTCAAATTCACTACCAATTGTAGGTTAGATTCAGATTAGGTCGAGTGCGATAACTTTTAAAATTAAAATTCGCTATTCATTGTAGGTTAGGTTTAGGTTAGGTTAAGTGCGATAACTTTCAAAATTCAAATTCACTACCAATTGTAGGTTAGATTCAGATTAGGTCGAGTGCGATAACTTTTAAAATTAAAATTCGCTATTCATTGTAGGTTAGGTTTAGGTTAGGTTAAGTGCGATAACTTTCAAAATTCAAATTCACTACCAATTGTAGGTTAGATTCAGATTAGGTCGAGTGCGATAACTTTTGAAATTCAGATTCGCTGTTCATTGTATGTTAGGTTCAGGTTAGGTTAAGTGCGATAACTTTCAAAATTCAAATTCGCTACTCATCATAGGTTAGGTTAACTGCGATAACTTTTAAAATTCAAATTCACTCAATCTCGCACATTCTCATAATCCATTTTAAGATGGAATGTAGACCAAGGCATTATTTATTATTTATTTATTCTGTGCCAATAAATTTACAAAATTCACCAAACGACTATTGTCGAGTGAGATCTCGAACAGAATTTTCCAGTAAATTTGTATCGTCACTCCGGCGGCACTGATCCAGGATCCACAGGGTATATTAACCTCTCGCGATTTTCTTTTCAATTTTAAGGAGCAAGCATCGCTTATCGAAGCTGTAAAATTAATTTAAGGATATCCAAAGTGTCAAAACATCATTTACAAATGTGCAGTTTGGTGAAATTAAATTAAAAATCATAGATTGAATTTTCTTTTCCTTTTAAATCGTGCCACGAGCGCGACTCGACGGTTATGAGTCAAGGGCTTAACAGCTTCCGGACAGAAAACCGGAGCAGCGAGGACGCGATTTTCCCAGCGCACGAGCAAAATCGTCGCGTCGAGGGCCGACGTTTCGCTGGATTTTCCTAGACCGGTGTCCCCACCGTCCTCGATTCCGCAGCAGCCGATTGGCGGCGGAAGGTTAACGCGCGGAAATAGTTCTCGCCGGCGGATGCGATAAAAGTGCCGCCGCTCCCGTCCTCGTGCGTCTGCCTCGCGACGATATACGAATCGTCGCTCGTTCATTCGCGAAATCGCCTCGCGATCAAATTCGCTCGACTTTCCTCGCGGCCGCTTTCCACTCTCGAACATCGTTGCCCGAGTCGATCGCGTGCGACTCGCGCTGCAAGTTGGCGTGCAATCGTCGTAGTTCGAGCTAACCGCGCTCGGCGAATCGAACGGTGGTCCAAGGCGAACCGCGAACTAATTACGGAGCTGTCACGAGTCCACGACGAGATCTACAACAGCTCGTTGACTCCGATGGCTCGCCTCGAACTACTCGCGATCCACCGCTGGCCGACGACCGTTCCTTCGATGGCAATTCCATCGGATTCGTACGTTTTACACAAGTTGGCCAACGAACGAGAGTGTGTGCGTGGCTTGAATTCGATCGCCAGAATCGTGATCGAAGCTCCGAGTGATTCGACGTTCTCCAAGGACTCGTGCTCGACGAGAAGAACGTCCGAGTGAAGTCAATCGGTGTGCATCGACGTGGAACGATCGCAGATGTGTTCCCTTCTCGCTTGGAACTTGGAGCCAAACCGGCCGATGTCGCGCGTTAATCGTTTAATGCGGCAACGACGCGTCGATAACGGCCTTGTTGTCGGGAGGAAGCGTCCATTAACCTAGTTCCCGGGAACGCTGAGCGATCCCGTTGGAAAATCGGTCAGGAAGAGTCGCGTTTGCACCGCGTACCATTGCGTGCCATTGCGTGCCATTGCGTGGGCGAGTCGATTCGTAGTCGATGTTCGCGATGAGTCGTAAGAAGGTGTGGAATTCCATAGTGCGTCGAAAGAGGAAGAATCACTTGGACCTCAGTGGCAGGAAGGAGGCCGACTCTGGTAGCTTTTGTAAGTTGGCTTCCTCGTTTCTTTGCTGTCGCTCGCTTGCTACTCCAAACCTTTTATTTCTTTTCTTCTTTTTTTTTTTTTTTTTTTTTTTTTTTTGCACGCTGGAACTAACAATAAGCCAGCTTGACCTCAAAGAAGAATTTGGAATGAAATTTCGCGATTAAACGATTAAACTGCGAAGGAATGATAAATCAGTCTCGGTGTTGTTGCGGTCTCGCTGATAGAAACCCAAGTGAATCACGCTTCCGCGTAAGCGGTTCTGCGTTGACGCATCGTACAGTCTCACAGGATATGCAGAAACGTTCAACTCGCGTTCCCTGATCTCTCGAGACAATAAACTTTCACTCGAAATTGTGTTAATCGTTTATCAGCGCGCGCAGCGGATAGAAATTGTAGAAAGCTATAGTTGCAGCGTTTATCGACGTTTCACCGCGCGTTCCTTTTGCATTTCACCTGTCCCGTTCACGTTTTTCCTTGGTTCTCTTCAGCAAGCTTCCATTCTTCGTTTTGGTGTTTCGAGCAGCGATCGGTTGGAATAGGAACGAGCAAAGACGCGTAAATTGCCAGCCGTTTGGTATTTCCGCGGAAATGAGAACCGCAGTAGTCGGTCTCGCGTCATTAAATGCCGCGGGCTTTACAGCTCGCGTGTGTGCGCGTGTTTTCACATGCATGACCTCACTTGGTAATTTAACGTGAAACCAAACCAAATTGTTTCTCCGACTTCTCTTTCGGAAAAAAAACTGCACTTGTACTCCAGTACGATTCGTCTCGCTGAAAGGCCCAGAAGTAACGAAGACGACTTTTTTTACCATAAAATTTTGTCGATATGCAAACATTTACGACACAAAACAAATTACAAGCGCGATCGCTCAGTACCAGACAACGCCACTCCTACTCGAGGTCTACGCCACGCCCCCTCGCGAATCACGCGACCCAAATCAACCAATCGCTAATTTTCGTTGCATCCGCGTTGCACCTGAAGAGGCTTACCCCAACTAAAATCACTTTCAGTGATAAAAAAAAGAGAAAAACGTGTCAAGGAAAACAAAAGCGCGCATCTAGAGACTCCGTTAAAATCTCGGGGAAAGGACTGTGCAATTTTTTAGGTAGACGGGTGTCTACATTTACATTACTATCCACTCCAAGAGCGTAAAGCAACAGCTTCCTTCTCTCCCCGCGGAATTAAAAAAAAAAAAAAAGAAACCTCGCCTCGTCTAAGTTCTGCCTGTTCTGCAGCTTCCCATTTGCCACTTTACGACTGCAGGGTAGAGCAGCAGCCATAATCTGGCGGTTATTCTCCGCGAGAAATCTCTCCTCCCAACTTTGCTTCCTCCGGCCGCGCGTGAAATTTCCATTTTCCCCGGGCGCGGTTTTTACGGGAGGGGGGGGCGCCGAAAGCAGAGGGGTTGAAGCCGAGGCCCGGCGACATCTGCCGGGACATCGTGCACCACGGGAAGGATCGCGAGAAACAGTAATCAAAGGGCGTGCTGGTGAACGAAACGGAGACGA